>JACXGK010010684.1:0-17487 GCA_016801125.1 Novumbra hubbsi | reverse complement strand
TGGTTTAAAGTAGACATTATAATGCCCATACATGGATGTTACACCGCACTGGTTTAAAGTAGACATTATAATGCCCATACATGGATGTTACACCGCACTGGTTTAAAGTAGACATTATAATGCCCATACATGGATGTTACACCGCACTGGTTTAAAGTAGACATTATAATGCCCATACATGGATGTTACACCGCACTGGCTCAAAGTAGACATTATAATTATAATGAAGTTAGAATGAAATTAGCTAAATGTATTGAATATTACTTTATATTGTAGGTTGATTCTAGAAAAGTTAGCGTTCATTTTTTGGAGTTATGTCCTTGTTAGTTTCTTAGTCTATGTTTTTCACCTGTGTTTGCTCTCACCTGTTTTGTGTTGTCTCGTTAGACCTTGTATTTAGTTCTGTGGTTTGTTCAGTTCTTGGTTGGTTATTGTTGCTGTATATGGTTCTATCACAGAACAAGGCTTTTGATAACACAGACAATCAAAACATTTGTGTCGAGGCTTTACAAAATATTGCGTTTGTGTCGAGGCTTTATGAAACACTCACTAACATTTGTGTTCAGGCTTTACTAAACACTTGAAACATTTACTCCCATTGACATCTGCCAGTAAGAAATAAAAATCTGGTACGTTCATACAGATGTATTTACCGTTATTGCTAGAAAATATTTCTTGGCTCAACAGTTTGTTGTGTGTGTCAATTAAAATGTGGGGTTCATATCTCGTTTTTGTGTTTTGCGGTATATGAGACATTATTATAAATCATGAATATTGTTTTGTAATGGGGGGAAAACCAGAAAATGGGGTTGCATTGCACAATAATCTGCCACGGTACGCATACGAGTACAAAGACATAATATTCCCCCGTCCCCCACCGTTTGATCTAACCGTAACTTCAGAGACACCTGTGCCTAAACTTAATCTCAGTGAACCTAACCTCAGTTGTCAACATGAATTATGATGCTGTAGGAACATTAATCAGAAGAGTCATCACTAGGTCCTCCTTTTCTCACTCCCCTCCATGTCTGCTCTCTCTTTCTCTTCAATTCTGAACGCACCAGAACATGAAAGAAATATTATCAGTAAACAGGAGGTGTTTCTTGCCATGAGGTTCAGGAATAGATTACTAACTGTCATACTGTATCTATCATATGACTGGTATTCATTTTATAATACTGTATACTTCTATCATATGACTGGTACTCATTTTATAATACTGTATACTTCTATCAAATGGCTGGTAGTCCTTTTTATAATACTGTATACTTCTATCATATGGCTGGTACTCATTTTATAATACTGTATACTTCTATCACATCACTGGTACTCATTTTATAATACTGTATATTTCTATCATTGACATCACTGCGAATGTCACTGCCACATTCTTCTTGCTCTAGACTGACACTCACTGTGAATGAAAGCTAACCAATATAGCTGCTTAAACAAACCTTACTTTACTTTATTCATCATAGCCAAGTACAGCTATATAGTATACTCTATGAAATCAATGGAAACAACTACTGTCTACATAAATTACATGAGCAGCCCAACATAAATAAACTTGACTCAGATTTCAAGTGTGCTTTCTGACAAATCTAACAAAATAAACACAGTAACGTTAGTTGAATACGCCGGTTTGTTTTTGAGCACCCTTGTTTATCGCTGGGTGAATGTGTGGCTCTGTTACTTTCCCGGTAACTTAGCTATGATAGATAACGTTAGTGATGGTTGATTGATTAGCACACACAGATTGACCCGTTTTCACCCAAATAAATATTTCCATTGCATGCAATTACTGACAATTATCTGCAAACATATTATTAGTTTCCACAAACATTTTACTGGATGATGGTGTGAATCTGTGAATCTGCTCTCATCTGTGAAAAGAACAGGGAACCAATTGCAAACCTGCCAATTCTGACGATGGGCCCTCATGCCACTCTCACAGGTTCTCTTTCTCTGGGAGACACAGCAAACCATCTTGGATGGCACATCTGGATGTACCATTCTGTTGGAGCTGGACTGCCTGTGTAGCCTGAATGGGCTGCAGGTCCCACCTCATGCTACTAGTAGTGACAAGGACACTAGCTGAATGCAGAACTAGAGAAGAATCAGTCAGGCAGGATGAAAGCAATTGTCTGTGGCCACCACCTGCAAAACCAATCCCTTTTTGGGGGTTGTCCTGCTTTTGCCTCTCCAGTGCACCTGCTGTCCCTTTAATTTGCACCCAAACAGGTGACATTGATTCAGACATAATTGTCAAGGTCAAAAGAGTACTGAAGCCTCTTTTAAGGCTATGCTGTAATGTGCCTATAAAGTCTGCGCCTCTTAAATGTTTTTACAGCTGTAACGTTAAGTGCCTATAAAGTCTACGCCCGTTAAATTATTTCAACAGTTTTTTTCAGCGAATTACAATTATATTCTAAAAATACACATTAGTCAATATACATGATTGTATATGTCTTAACCCTGCTGAGATAATACTTGTGGGGAAACCCTATTGTCTAAAAGTTTGTGTGTCCGAAGGTTACAAGGGATCAACACTAGGAAATAAAAATTTTACTCCCCTAGATATAAAAATATTGCCTGGATATAACCTGGCATGTTGCCATCTAATACAATCTGTTTTTGCAAAGTTTTGTCTTGTTATCTTCCTCAGAAAGGGACGTTGATTAATATCGTGTCATTCTACACCTTCATCTGCAATAGTATCACCTGAATGGTTGCATACACATACATTCATGAGCATGTTAGAAGGGTACTAAAGTCTATCACTCTAAAGATGTGACACGTACATTTTACAACATTCCCTTACCACACCATTGTAACCCTAACCCTGATCATAGCCCAACCACACCATTGTAACCCTAACCCTATGTATACCCTAATCACACTATTGGGTTAACCCTAACCCTATTTATACCCTAACCACACCATTAGGTTAACCCTAACCCTAATTATAGGCTAGCATACAGCTGCTCGACTATGGAAACCCAGGCCATAATGCTCCCGGTGCACAGTTGTAGTGCTGATGTTAATGCCAGAGGAGGTTTGGAACTCTGCCGTTATTGAGTCTCGGTGACCCTGCTGTGTAACTTTACGTGGTCTGACACTTCCTGGCTGAGTGGCTGTGGTTCCTACACGCTTCCACTTTACAATAATACCACTTACAGTTGATCGTGGAACATCTAAGAAAGAAGAAAAGTCACAAACTGGTTTGGCATCTGGTCTGGCATTGGTGGCCTCCTGTTACAGTACCACACTAAAATTCAGTGAGCTCTTTAGAACAACCCAAATGTTTATAAAGGCAGACTGTATGGCTAGGTGCTTGTTTTTATACATGTGTGGCAATGGGACTAAATAATACATCTGAGTTCCATGATTAAGTGATGTGGCCCAATATATTTGTCCATACAGCATACCTTAACAGAAACAATGATTTAAAGTAAGACTTGGTATTACTTATTATTTGTTTTGTGTGGTCATCAAAACCTTTGGTGCCCTAACACATTTGTAATTACTGAAACAAGTATGTACACAAGTACCCTCCAGAAGACGACAATATGTACTTTAATATTATAACAACTGTTTGATTTCAAATTCAAGCTTTTGGAGAACAACTGCATCACAGTCTCAATAATTATATAGGCCACTGCATGTTATTAATTGTATTTGGATGGAACACAGACAGAAGATATCTAACTGGATTAAGCCAACAGCTCATTTCCATCTGCTCACTAGCATGTATGTGTGATGCAGTTTCTAAAATGTATTAGCAAGTGAAATTTTACTCAAAAAGTCAGCATGTAAAAACTCCATGTTTATTTACTTTATTTCAAACCTACACGTTTATGTATCAATTGTCGGATGCCACAAAGGAATGATAAAGCAGCCGTCAGCATCTATGTTCACTCATTTTGCTGGTATCACAAATAGTATTAAAAATTACTGCATGCTGCATTGTACATCTAAAACACTTGAAATCCACACAGGGTTTATTTGACTTGTGACCGAGGTTTTGTGACATGCATCCATTTCACGCAGCCCAACGGAAAACATTGTTGTCGACCGTTTGAAGAAGATATTATGCCCTGCGGTTAAATTATTTAAAAGTGGAGAGGTTGCTTCTTCCTCAGGGATACAATGAGAACACTAACACCAAGACAGTTTGTAATTTGCCACAAAATGTGTCTTGGATCCAACCATTTTCTAACACCACTTCCAGACATGAATTAGCTTCCTCTAACAATGATGCTTCAGGCTTTTTCAAAGCTTTGGCATTCTGTCCTCTCTGATCTCTTCCTGTACCGTGGGCAATTACAGTGCCACAAGGTACCTGGGGAGCCACTGGAAGAGACAGGAAAAGCGAGGGAGGAAAAGAATGGGAAAGCCAGGGATTAACTGCTCTAAAAGGGAACGCAGAATCATCACAGTATAACACAGTCAATCATCACAGTATATCACAGTCAATCATCACAGTATAACACGGTCAATTGAACTGCAGACATCAATCTGTCCAGTTGGGATTCAACGTCACCTGTTTTGGTGCAAATGAAAGTGACAACAGGTGCACTGGGGAGGCAACAGCAAGACAACCCCCAAAAAGGAATGGTTTTGCAGGTGGTGGCCACAGACAATTGCTCTCTCCTTATCCTTCCTGACTGATTATTTTCTAGTTTTGCTACTTGTCTCTACTGGTAGCATGAGACTGTATCAAAAGCCCGTTCACGTTGCACAGGCAGTCCAGCCCCTCCAGGATGGCTCATCCGTACGTGCTGTCATGAGACCGGTGTCTGCTCTTTTGGACGAGGAGGAGCAGGAGGAGCACGGCCAGAGCACTACTGGTGTGCATGTTTCAGAAACAGACTCCATGAGGGTGGCATGAGGGCCAGATGTCCTCTAGTGGGACCTGTGCTCACAGCCCAGCACCAGGCCGCTCCATGGGCCTTCCCCAGAGAACACACCAATGGCAGGTCACAGATGTTTTATCTGGTCCAGTGGGTTAGATTTGCCCCCCACAGTTTGGCTTTACCTTTCCATCTTCTTTAATAGAATTATGTCCAGAACCCAGAACACTGGCAGTGTTTCTTCCCTTAGTCTTTTCCCTTCACAATCCGCATTCACAAGCACATGCACATACTGATTTCAATATTCGGTGATTATCTATGCTGATTCTCTAATATGTTGTTATTGGTACTTACTTCAAGGGTACTTTCTATACTGTAATCATATCAGTCTTGGACGTGTGTGTTGGTCAAATCAGATCTTCTGCAGGTCTCATTAACATCTTATTCTCTGTGTTCATTTCACGTGATTCATTTCACGTGATTCATTTCATGTGATTCATCCCTTGGGTGGCTAGAGGGTGTACGCATGGAAAGACTCAAAATATACCAAGAACAAAACGTTCCCCAGGGTACTGTACGTCAGGGTGTCATCACTTGGCGTGTATGTATGTTTTGTGTGTGTGTGTTATTTTGATGTACGAGGTAAACAGGGATTCAATTACGCTGCAGTTTTTTTACCGTCTAGTGAAATGGGAAGGCTGTTATTATCTCCTCTAAATGAACTTGTAAACCCGATGTGATGCTTCTGTCCCAGGCTGCTGCCACATAGCACTATAGAACTTACAGTCCATTATCAACACTTAAGCACAGATAATATCCGGAATGAATGTCATTAGCTCTTCATTCCATTGAATTAGTGGGGCTGAGGACAGTGACAGGCGTGTGGTCTGCAGCTACCCAGAGGGAACCTCAAGTGTGTACAGCAGTGTGATACACCCTGTGGTGTTTGCCTGAATGGTTCCCTGCCACTGGCGTTACTCACGTCCAGCCGTATGCAGGTGTGTGGGGCGCTGTATGGGCCTGTATGAACAGTATGGACCTGTGTTTCTGTCTGGGTGAGGATATGCCTTGGAGCACGGATCCCAGTGTACACTGGAGACGTCTAATCCTCTCCATGGGATGTGCATTCATGCTTCCTGGTGCTTTAGACATAACCCACTCAGTTAGTTGCCATTCTTTGGAACCTCTGCAGTAGTTGTATCTAAGCAAGTCACAATGATGTCACTATATTGCAGGCTGAAGAATTGACGGACAAAGCAGACGCTCACTGCGGTTGTATCACACCCTCCTTGGTAAGGGGTTCCAGCACAATGTGCCCCTGTTGGCCCTGCTGGGTGAAGGAACACTGCTAGGAGCAATCCAATGTACCACTTCAATGGAACATCGCTAGCTACTGTGCTACCGTACTGTCTAGTTAGGATGAATTTTCCTAGTAATGTGTGTTTGGGATGAATCTGCCTAGTGCTGTGGTAGGAATCTGGCAAGTACTCTCTTTTTAGGATGAATCTGGCTAGAACTGGATATTTAGAATTAGTCTGGCTAATACTGTCTTTTAAGAATGTATCTGGCTAGTACTGTATATTTAAGAAGAATCTAAATAGTGCTGTTTATTTAGAATCAATCTGTCCATTAATATGTTAGTTAAGACCTAATAAACATTCTAGTCATCATATTGATTTTTGCCATTCTGCATTTCTAGACATGGGAGGTAGTGAGTGTATTTTGTGTGGCTTTTTACTTCTTGACTATTCACAGATGGTTGATATTACACTCTTCTTTTCTATCTAAAAATAATAATGCCATCCATGAGAAATGTGAGCTGCACCACATAATTTTCAAAAAATGAAATTGCTTTGTCTAAAGAATGCATCTCAGAGCAAACATACAATGTGTGGTGAATGTGCAACCTTCTGAAGTTGAGGTATGATCACATCATATTCCACACACTCACTACTGTTGAGTTCAGCAAGGTACCATGAGGGTTAAAGCATCTTACCAGTATTGGAAAGGTTTCTGGATTGAAAACTCACTTGTTCTCTCCCTAAACAAGGCAGTTAACCCTAATCTCCCCAAAAACGCTACTAAAATTGAGACTGGATATAAAGTCATACTTAACTGGTATAGTATCAGTCAAACCCAGGGAATATATTGATGGACAGTGCTTTAAGATGTGTCCATGGTGTACCAAAACGATTCCCCAACAATGTATATTACAATGGCTGAAAAGCCTTGACTCCTTGACTTTAAGGCTATTAAGGAACTCTGTTTCATTTGGAATTGATTCATTTGATTCCTGGAATCTCGTGACCTTTCCTTGTAATCGTCGAGTTTAGTCCCCCATCTGTGATATCTCGTACTCTGTCTTACCTGCTACAGTCCCATAAGGGTTTTATCTCAGCAACTTTCCCACATGTGTGCACTTATTATAGGATGTTACGGCACTGCTGAGAGTCTCCAGTGCTGGTGGGCACAATTACCAACACCATTTCAGCAGAATAATTGTTCCTATTTGTGATCGGAGCATTAAGTTGTTCTGAGAAACGAGAATGAATGGGGCAACCTGCTGCGATCACAGCATGGAGATGGACAGAGGCAAGCTCTTTTCGCTGTGCCGAGGCTGAAGCTATAAGGCTACTCTTTTGACTTGGAGTATATACACTGATGAGCCAAAAAATGATGACCACTCACAAGAGAAGGGAATCATCTAGGTAGATTAGATGTTAAGTGATCAATCAGTTCTCGTAGTCAATGCGTTGGATGCAGGAGAAATGGGCTGGAGTAAAGACATGAGCAAATTTGTCTGTGTAGCCGAAGACCATGATGAACAACAGAAAACCTTCAGAGGTCTTGTAGAGTCCATACCTTCTAATGTCCTGGTGCCAGATACCACAGGAAACCTTCAGAGGTCCTGTAGAGTCCATGTATTTTAATGTCCTGGTGCCTGATACCACAGGAAACCTTCAGATGTCTTGTATAGTCCATGCCTTCTAATGTCCTGGTGCCAGATACCACAGGAAACCTTCAGAGGTCCTGTAGAGTCCATGCCTTCCAATGTCCTGGTGCCAGATACCACAGAAAACCTTCAGAGGTCCTGTGGAGTCCATGTATTTTAATGTCCTGGTGCCTGATACCACAGGAAACCTTCAGAGGTCCTGTAGAGTCCATGCCTTCCAATGTCCTAGGGGACAGAGTGGCAAGGGGACAGAGTGGCAAGGGGACAGAGTGGCAAGGGGACAGAGTGGCAAGGGGACAGAGGGGCTAGGGGACAGAGGGGCTAGGGGACAGAGGGGAGAGAGTGGCTAGGGGAGAGAGTGGCTAGGGGAGAGAGTGGCTAGGGGAGAGAGTGGCTAGTGGACAGAGGGGCTAGTGGACAGAGGGGCTGGTGGACAGATTGGCTAGGGGACAGATTGGCTAGGGGAAAGAGGGGACAGAGGGGCTAGTGGACAGAGGGGCTAGTGGACAGAGGGGCTAGTGGACAGAGGGGCTAGGGGACAGAGGGGCTAGGGGACAGAGGGGCTAGGGGACAGAGGGGCTAGGGGACAGAGTGGCTTGTGGACAGAGGGGCTAGGGGACAGAGGGGCTAGGGACAGAGTCCAGTCGTCCTGGTCCTCGGCGAGCCTTCCCGAAGGAATGGGGTTAGTTGCCTAAAACCATGCATAGAAGGTGTTGAGCTCATCATTGCTGTTTCTCCCTTTATAGTCTGTGATGTGTCTCAGTACACACGACTAGTACTCAGTACACATGACTAGTACTCAGTACACATGACTAGTACTCAGTACACATGACTAGTACTCAGTACCACATGAGTCTGGGGTGGGAACTGTGGTAGTTGGTCTCCCACTTATCTCTGTAGTCGCTTTTTGCATCTCTGATGGCACTTGGTAGGTCATATCTGGACCTCCTCAAAGCAGTAAAAGCTGCTTCATGCAGGTGGTGTTGATGTTTTGGCTGATCAGTGTATGCGACAAAACAGGGAAGACGTATCCAATAGATCGACAACCAGTCAAAGATGATGGGCACATTGATATCGTGACGTATAAAAGACAAACTATAGCGAGATTAAAATATGTTTCGTTCACTTTGTCTCTTCGATGTACAGCTTGTCTTCACGATTGTAAAGATGTTTTTGGTTGTAGAGGTATGGCCATTTCTATTCAATATGTCTATGAGCAATACCACAGTGGTTGTCTTCATAGTGATGAGGAGTGCTGTTTTCATAGCTGTTCCACCTCATAATCAAATGCACCGCACTCCTCAGCAACGGCAATACGTGGCCAGTGGGAATAGATTGAAATAGGTGATTCAGATTGCTAGCCCTGAATGGAAGTACGGGTTAGATTATATTGTATTTTTTATATATATTTTTAACAAGTTATATACAGTGTATAAAAAAATACTAATAGTAATACTCAATCACACCATTTGGAACTTGGCTATTCTGCTTTTGACTTTGTTTTCCAATGAATCCTGACATCTTCTGCAGTAAAAAGAACCGAGCATTGCTTTTCATACCAAATTCAAAAAGGTGGTCGGCAAAGATCAATGAGAGCTGTATCGTTGGAACTGTTCAGCAATTTAAAATGGGAGATTGTAATTCACCATTCACCAGAGACAATTCATAAGCTATCTCAATATTGAAGGTATGTTGCTGTGAATGTAGATGCGTTGCTCCGTATGTGATTCCTGAAATCGTTTTCAGCAAGGGCAAAAGAGTCACGCACCAGAAATATGGTTCGGTCTGTGAATAGGATCCGGTGTCTGCATGCAGGCACCGACCTGGACCGCGCCGCTAATAAATACCAGCAGAAATCACGAAATTGAGCTCTGGGCCCCAAATACTACCCTTAACCCTGTGTAGTTCCCTTCTGCTGACAGGGGCCCATGTGCTCTAGGGGCCTATATAGAGAACACATGTGTCCTGTTATGACTCCACCCCCATATGTATTTGTGGTGAGATGATCCTTGATGACATCATCCTGGCGGGTATGACGATGTTGAATGTGACATGTTAATCATATCAGTGATGGTGCAGTAATGTATGCGTGGCGTTCATAGAGATTCAACCGAGGCCCCTCGTCCAGAATAAATGCATTATAACGCAGCGCCCTCTGCTTCAAGCGTGGACAATGACACTTCAGGGTTGTTTCTGAACGGCACCCTATCCCCTGCATTGTGGACCACTAATTTGGCCCGGGCTCTTAACAGGATTGGTGCCCTTTGTAGGGAATAGGGTACCACTAAAGATCGCAGAGAGACCATCTATTCTCTGCCCTGTACACTGCTCTCTTGTCCAGTTTGCCGAACAGTCATTATGGTGGTGACGATGCTGTTCCTGCTAATGTCACTGACTGTTTGCAGAAGGTTGAAGCGAGACTCATTTGGCGCCAGAGAAATTCTCCACTGCGCGCTGAGGATCAAGGAAAAGACATAGTTGAGTAAGACGTCAGCTCTCATGAAGAGCCAGTGGGGCCATTGGATATAATATATGGATACCTCTGTCAGTAATGATATGATAGATATACATATATATATATATATATATACACAGAGCTGTAGCTCTGTCAGTAATTATATGATATATATATATATATATATATATATACAGAGCTGGAGCTCTGTCAGTAATGATATGCAGGTGAATAAATGGTCTCAAGCATAATCAGCTTGTGTCTATATAATCTCCCAGGGAAGATGTTCATTAATCTTACCAGAATATGGCTAATCATGTCCATCTACTTGAGCCCCTGTGAATATCTCACCACCTTTTGTTATTCTAGAACATATTCCACACAACAGTCCACAGAGCAAAGGCAGATGGACAGACAGAAAGCTGAACAGACAGGCAGTCAAGTGGGACAGACAGAGGCAGACGGACAGACAGGCAGTCAAGAATGACAAAAAAGTAGACAGACAAACAGATAGATAGACAGAGAGGCAGACGGACAGACAGGCAAGGGGTCAGACAGCTTCCTTATTGGCTGGTTTCAGCTCCAATCCGTCCTATCATTTTATACCGTATTTGGTTTAGCATTTCGTTCTGTAATGTTATACAGTGTAGGGTTTATCAATTTGTCCTATAATGTTATACAGTACAGGGGGTTATCAATTTATCCTATAATTTTATACAGTATAGTGGGTTATCAATTCATCCTATAATGTTATACAGTATAGGGGGTTATCAATTCATCCTATAAGGTTATACAGTATAGGGGGTTATCAATTCATCCTATAATGTTATACAGTATAGGGGGTTATCAATTCATCCTTTAATAATATACAATATAGGGGGTTATCAATTTGTCCTATAGTGTTATACAGTATAGGGGGTTATCAATTTGCCCTATAATGTTATACAGTATAGGGGGTTATCAATTTGTCCTATAGTGTTATACAGTATAGGGTGTTATCAATTTGTCCTATAATGTTATACAGTATAGGGGGTTATCAGAGCACCTTGACTCCTTTGCTAAAACTGTTTGTTGGACTAGCGAATTTACTTCCTACCTGTTATCTGTCATTGCTTTTTGTAGCTTTGTCCTGGCCTTTTACGGATCCAGTGAGAATCAAACCCTGAGATCCATATACCAGCCATTACTGCTTAAATAGAGACATAGAGTAGTTGAGCGTTGCTGGCTCACAGAGAGGCATTTCTGGTGTATTGGTTGCCATGGTGCATAGTACCAACCCAACCATATGCACATCAGTCAGCCCCCCAAACCAGGACAGTGTGTCGGTGATCTACAACCTGCTGTTTAGGATGAGAGGACAGATATAAGAACCCAGCCAAAACCAACACTTGAAGTAATGCATTGAACACTCTGGGATCATTTGGTTCAAAAGACCGATACCCGATATTGTGGGTTTCTGGCTCGTCAGCTGATGTTTCATAAAGGCAATGCACAGGGATGGAACAAATCCTTTCGGGCCACACTTGACCCGGCTCTGTACTATAGCAACATGCATTAGGGCTTTCAGCAACACTGCCCGTGTCCCAAATTACACTAATTCACTCCTTTTGATTACAACTCAACATAGTTGCGCCTGACGTGCGGTTAACGTGCGGTGTGTCATTCTGGACACCTTCTGGATGTCTTTTCTTTCTCGAGATGGGAGGGATCTGCAAGGGTCATTGCCCTTATCAGATGAAGATGACAACGGACAAGAGTTTGCAGCCTGTCAGAAACACCAGTCACACAGACAGAAGACTCTTTTCATGATAATAGGCTGTATTTGTCAGGAGCCCCATTGTGAACTCCCAAAGTCACTCCCCACAACGAAGCACACTGCATGTATACTCAGTAGTGGATATTGTAAAAATAAAAACATTTATACTGTTTGCTTTTGTCTCCAGACTGATTGTTGTGTGTATACATATGTAGATGACTCCAGTTTATATACATGTAGCATTGAAAAAGTTAGTTCTGATATGTGTTTTATATTAGATGTCTTATTCCTGGATTTAAAGGCTGCCCACAGACAGACCTATTATCTAGGATGATAATATGTTTGTGAAGAAGGTAACTAATGGATTCATGTCCAAATATTAAATGATATGCTTATCAACTGTCAAACATTAAGATCTCTTCAATTTTTAATAGATTCTTGCATGCCTTTCATCATTTCAGCTTTCTCATATGACAGGGCAACTACACACTGATTAAACCTTAATGAAATTATGAAGAAGTAGAGTTATTGCCTACTTTTCATTTTGCAGTTGGCAAAGGCGTTTTTTCTTTTTACTTCAGTCAACTCCCTTAAGACATTTTCTGTTTTCCCTTTCCCTTTTCTTTTCATCTTTATCAAACTCACAGGAGCCCCGGGGCTTTGGTTGAACAACCTTATCAACATTTCACAAATTCTACTGTCTCAGAAATATTATTTTGCAGCTGATAGTACTTTCCAACTTCTATATATTTTTTTGCTTTTCTTTTGTAATTAATATACTTCCAGTCATTTAAACAATATACTATTATATTGATTCGTGCAATTTGTGCACATTTATTTTTATAAAATTAACTAAAAGGTAGCCTTTTCCAAAAGATTCTTTGTAGTTTTCTTCGGATGAGCCATGAGTGTGTTTCCCCATTGTGTTGAAGGGCCTGTGGGCCTCATAGAATAAATAATTCTGAACGGTTTGAAATGCTCTGTTTTGAACAGAGTTGTACTTGTTATTTTAATAAATTGTTAGATGGCAAATGACGATGTATATGCATCGAAACTGAATTGAAAAATGAGAAAATAGACAGACTGACAGAGAAGAAATTAGTGTGCTGTTCCTATTGAGATAATTACCGGACATCACTGGGATGAAAGACGCTCTAACATTGAGTTTGCCATTAAATGAGATAAGTTGCGGTATTTCGGATATTCTTGGTGTTTACTACACTTGGCTGTTCACTCCTCCCGACTTTAGATTCTGTAGGCTCATGTCACGTTTGCATGTCATTTTGTACGTAGCGGTAACGGCATTTAGCCATTCTCTTAGGTGTTTCAACTCCACTAGCCTCATCACACATCTTAGTCTGACTATTCTTGGACTCTACACCCAATGATGTTGTTCAACACCTCCTGGGTTTTAACTTTAACAGTACGCAAACGCAAACTGAAGCAGAACCCTAACAGAATATCAAACATGCATATCAGATACGGATTTATGTTTTTTCGTCTACGGTGCACACATTGGTTGAGGCAGACAGATGGAAACAACTTGCCCATACTGCCAAACTCTGACTTCATTATGAAAGGATAACCTTGGAGATCCTGACATAAAAAAAGAGCTTCATGGGTGAATAATACCCAACCAGTGTTGCCTCAGTGCTGTGGGTTGTCTGCAACTGCGACTACGTGCTTAGGTAAAACAGAGAATATTATAGCTGCAGGGTTCTGACGTCTGTTGTCCAGAAACTTAAGGTAAACGCTAATACATTATAAATACAAACACAATTGGTTAATCAAATTCGTTTTTACAGTTCATTCACCAGGTTTGTTGACTGAGAACTAGGGATGACAATTGAACATTTTACTTTCCGAATAGTATGTGTTATTATTCGAATAGTATTCGGTTAACCGAAATGGTTTATTTATTTATTTATTTATTTATTTTTTAATATAAATACACTACCGATACAACAGGTACGTTACAAGATTACGCGCGAAGGAGATGGTGTAGTTCTTTTGTAACAGTCGCTCGATTGACGTTCGTTTTATATTATTTTGAACTCACCTTTTACTGCAATCTGTATAGATTCCACAGCCAAAGATTACGTAGCGTTTTGTGGCTAAATACTTTACCGGTATGTAGCATTAATTGAGCAAGTATATTCAATCTTCCCTTGAATTTGTTAACTATCATAACTGTAGGCTATTCAGTATATATTGTTTCATTCTGACTGATTAGACCACAACCCACTATACTGCTTTCATTTTTAAATGTTATCTGTAAACATTTCAAATTGGCATAGTATTAATAGTATTTAGTAACAAATATTTAGGCAAATTTATTTCAGCCAAAAAAATATAAATGCGTAAAGAACGGGGGCAAAATTGAATACACAAATATACTCGAATACTAAATTCATTTTCGGACATATGGATATTGGACTATCCGTGCCAATCTCTACTGAAAATAGTCTAATTTCCATGTTGGTATGAACGACAGGTCGGAAATTCTAGAAGCGTAAAGTAAGGCGGGCATTCAGCAGCAGGAAATAAGAAAACGTTTTAAGAGGAATTAGTAAAAAATAAAAGTATGAAAACGTGCACAAAAACTTCCTGGGCATTTGTGACAGAGCTATCTATTCTTCTCAGGTAAGAGAGAAAAGTCGACTCCTCAGGCACAGCTTTTTGGGAATCAGACTAGCCTCGCGGTAAAATCCCCTGCCTAGTAAGTCTGAGGTATTTTAAAACATAGAACCAGCAAAGTGAACATCGTTGTTTTGTCCCGGGACAATAAGGACGATTAGAACATGTTCTCAGTCATTAACAGAATGTGGAATGTTAATTTAAGCAAAAATAATATCACTTCCAAATTCACTTGTTAATTCCTCTTGTTGACCTGGGTTGGTAATCGGACACCTGGCAACTCTAATCAGGTCATCAGGAGTCGTCAGCTAATTAATTATCATTTACCATTTATATTAATCCTCATGGGGGCTTGTCCATGCTAGAGAAGACACATGGATGACACAGACACTTCTATTTCTGTGCCAGGGAGATTGATTACTGTATTCAACTGTCTCTGTTTTGTTCTCACCATCCCCTGGGAAAAAGTCCCAAATTTATGTAAGTCAGCAATCTTTTTAAATTGATAATGAAGGAAAGAATATCCACTTTCTGTTAGCTGTGTCCACAGGCTATAATTAATTCGAACAACACTTTCACCGACACGGTCTTTGTCAGCTGTCAGTCCTTCCCCATAGACTTTTCAATGTGCCAGCCAGACATTTCCTAAATAGTTATAATTGTTTAATGAGGCTGTGATGAATTTCACTGAACATTGAAAAGGGTAATGAATGGGGAAGGAGCCCTTAGTAGGGCACTTAAAAATGAGTAGGGTGCCACTTAAAGCAAAACTGACAATCTTGTTAGGTAATTGTCTCTGTTTCTCAAGTGATCATTGTAAAGCATTTGTGTGTGTTTTCAAACTGATACTGGATTCTCTGGTTGTAATGGTAATAATTGGAGGGGTGAGGGAGCTGAGGTTGTAAATATTATTTGTAATATTGTAAATGATATATTTTTTTAATTGTAGTTGTAAATTGTGGAATAGGGTGAGGTCATACGGTTCACACTAACAGCAGATTCACACGGCGATGCACAGTATTTATCTACAACGTTATCAGCATTTAACTTAACTTAGGTATATTTCAGACATTATCTAATTCATTTTCCATTCATATGTTACTTACTTCCTGTTCCCTCCTACTATGTGTTGCAGACTTTGCCAAAGCTGTAGGAGGAAGGCAAGTGTCCTACGCAGCTGTTCTGAGAATGAAGTCAGACAGCTCGTCATCGCTGCTCACTTCACGGACCCGCCCTCGACAAGGACATGGCTACAGCGGTGGACTTGTGACTCCTGACTGGCCAACTGCCTTTTCCAGCCAACACCCATCGGCTCTCAATCTGCTTAGCTCTCAGGAGGAATACAGGAGTGACGGTGAGCAAGGCAGTCATTCAGTCAGACCTGGCTGTTGACCTGGTGGGCAGTCATTCAGTCAGACCTGGCTGTTGACCTGGTGGGCAGTCATTCAGTCATACCTGACTGTTGACCTGGTGGGCAGTCATTCAGTCAGACTTGGCTGTTGACCTGGTGGTCAGTCATTCAGTCGGACCTGGCTGTTGACCTAGTGGGCAGTCATTCAGTCAGACCTGGCTGTTGACCTGGTGGATTCATTTATGTTGAAATAGTCTAGACCTCTTTTAGATCTAAAATGTATCTTGATGTCTTGGGTTGATTGAGCTTGTTAACGCACAGGTCCTAGAAATATAAGCAGAGATAAAAATTACTGATTAGAATCATTTCTAAGGCATGCAGGACAAAGATCAATATCTTCTTAAACACAATAACAGTAATAACATGTATTGTCCCTCTCCAAATTGTCACCATTCTTCCCACTTTAAAACAGGCTCGGTACCTTTCTAATCTGCCAAGTACTAAACTACACTGCTCAAAAAAAGGAACACTTAAATCACACATTGGCTCTTGATGAACAAAATATATTAAATATCAAGATCTTTACTGTGCATTGTGTAATTGAAATCAGATTGTGGGCTTGACTCAAAATCAAAGTAAACTATTTAACACACAGGCTGTTCCAAACCCGGCAACTCATAATGTGACTCAGTAGTGTGAATGGCCCCCACGTGCCTGTATGCAACAACGTCTGGGCCTGCTCCTGATGAGACAGCAGATGGTGTCCTCCCAGACCTGGATCAGGCCATCAGTGAGCTCCTGGAAAGTCTGTGGCGCTACTTGGCAGCATCAGATGCACCAAGACAAAATGCCCCAGAGGTTCTCAATTGGATTCATGTCTGGGGAACATGAGGGCCAGTCAATAGAATCAATGCCTTTCTCATCCTGGAACTGCCTACAGACTCTGGCCACATGAGGCCGGGCATTGTCCTTCACCAAAAGGAACCCAGGGCCCACTGAACCAGCGTCTGATAATCTGTCTGAGGATTTTATCCACATACCTAACAGCAGTCAGGGTACCGTTGGCTAGCAGGTGAAGATCTGTGCAAACCTCCAAGGATATGCCTCCCCAGACCATCACTGACCCACCATCAAAATGCTGGATGATGTTGCAGGCACCATATCATTCACCACAGCGTCTCCAGACTCTTTCACGTCTGTCACATGTTCTCAGTGTGAACCTGCTCTCATCTGAATAGAGAACGGGGCGCCAATGGCGGACCTGCCAATTCTGGTGTTCTCTGGTGAAGGCCAATCGAGCTGCATGGTGCTGGGCTGGAGGTCATTTTGTAGGGCTCTGGCAGTTCTCCACCAGCCAGGTCTGACTGTTCCCCCTTGCACAAAGGAGCAAAAACCAGTCTTGCTGCTACGGCCCTGTCCAACTTGTTCTACGGACCTGTTCTACGGACCTGTCTCCAGGTATCTCCTCCATGCTCTTGAGAC
>JACXGK010010683.1:0-10641 GCA_016801125.1 Novumbra hubbsi | reverse complement strand
ATGGAAATCACTTCAACTACTATATAGGGCACACCAATGAAAATGACTTCAATTAATATATAGGCCACACCAATGAAAATGACTTCCACTACTATATAGGACACACCAATGGAAATGACTTCCACTACTATATAGGACACACAAATGGAAATCACTGCAATTAATATATAGGACACACAAATGGAAATCACTTTAACTATTATATAGGGCACACCAATGGAAATCACTTAAACCACTGTATAGGACACACCAACGGAAATGCCTTCAACTACTATATTGGGCACAACAATGGAAATCACTTCAACCAGTGTATAGGACATACCAACGGAAATGCCTTCAACTACTATATTGGGCACACCAAAGGAAATCCCTTCAACCACTGTATAGGACATACCAACGGAAATGCCTTCAACTACTATATTGGGCACAACAATGGAAATAACACCAACTACATACAGTATATGCTTCAACAAAGATCTGGTGACAACACTTATATGTAGGCTAGACTAGTAGATCTGACATCAACTACTGTCAGTATGTGATATGCTACACCAGTAGATTCACATTACTTTCTGTCTATGTTGCGTTTTACATGTTAAACCCGTATATATGACATCAACTACTGTCAATGTAGCGTATTATAAGTCACACCAGTAGATATGACACCAACTGCTGTATATTGCAGGCGCGTGAGCGAGCGGGGTCAACAACAGTTTTAACATTCTAACATTTATTAATTACGGTAGATGTTTAGGCTAATTGCTGAGGGAAACAAATGTCAGACGAAGTTTACGCAGAATTAACAATTTCACACTGAACAAAATGGGCGACGCGAGTGTCGGTCCTATATCCATCATCACTGTTCAAGGTGCACGAGACTTGCCTTCACAGTCAAAAGTAGAATAGGCCCTCCACGCTGCCTTGGCGTGTGAACAATGTTTCTCAGCTAAAGTACGTGGGGGGAGTTGGGGAGCAGCGCGCGTAAATTGGCTGGAGCGGGGAGCGGGATTTCGTTTCTTTCATTACCGTCTTTTGATTCAGTCACAGCCTACACAATGGGATATCAAAGAGCTTAAAGGGAAATATTTTTCGTCGTTCTAATGCGGATAACTACATCTCACCACCGTGTTGAATATGAGTAAAAATGTAATAGCGATATTGGTGATTTGTTGGTGACATCTGTTCCGACGCAACTCAGGAAAGTGTAGCCAAAAATATAACAATACTTTTATAAAACCCAGCAAAATGTATCCCAAAATGCCTATAGAAAAACAATGCGGATTACACAACAACTGCTTAATAAATCATGGGTCTACCTAATGCTGCAGGGCCCCGTGCATTGGCAGAAACTCCTGAAGTCTCTCCAGATGGGCCAGCAGTCATGACAGCACCCCTACCAATGTTATATTGCGAAATGGAAGAGCAACACAGGTACATTGTAAAAAAAAAAAATACTGCAGCAGAATTAAGCACAAAATGTTTCGCGTGCAATTGAAACATGTCTGCTCTCCGTCATTTCTGCTGGTCCCACAACCAACTAATTTCTGGTTCTGGCTCAGGAATTTACATTATGCTACACTATGGATACATATACATTATGCTGCACTAATGGATAAGAAGAAAACTGTATACTAGACCAAGGGATCTGACATCAATTATATTCTACTCCAGTGAATCTGACATTAAATATGTTTTATTCCAATGGCTCTGGCATCAGCCATAAACCCATCGATCTTGAATCAACTATATTCTATTCCAGTGGATCTGATATTAACTATGTACTAGGCTAATGGATCTGACATCCACTACAGTATATACCCCACCATAAATAAACAACCATGAATATGTGCAGTAATTTATGTGCAAACTTACTAGCTGACTCGTTATTTAATCTCCAGTGTCATTATTGTTCAACAATAAGATGTGACCATTTGTAACATTAGAGAGAGTGAGACCTGTGGTTTGTGTGCCATGGCAACCATTAAAATAAGGTTACAACATTCTAGACTGTTCTGTATATTTCACTACTATACATCCGTTAGCCATTCAATTCCAAGATTGAAGGTGAGTTGTTTACAGTACATCAGGAAAGTATTCACAGCGCTTCACATTTTTCCACATGTTACAGCTTTATTCCAAAGTGGAATCAATTGATTTTTATGTCAGAATTCTACATAAAATAAACTATAATGACAAAGTAAAAAAAGTTTGTTTAATATTTTTTATAGATTTGGAAAAATGAAAAACAAAAATATAAACATGTACATAAGTATTCACAGCCTTTGCTCAATACTTTGTCGAAGCACCTTTGGCAGCAATTACAGCCTCAAATCTTTTTGAGTATGATGCTACAAGCTTACCACCACCTATCCTTCTTTGCAGGACCTCTCAAACACCATCAGGTTGGATGGGGAGCGTCCGTGCACACCCATTTTCAGATCTTTCCAGAAATGTACAATCAGGTTCAAGTCTGGGCTCTGGCTGGGCCATCACAAAGCTGTCTCAAAACCACAGCTTTCTTATCTTGGCAGTGTGCTTAAGGTCGTTGTTGGAAGATGAACCTACGCCCCTAGTCTGAGGTCCATAACGCTCTGGAGCAGGTTTCCATTAAGGATGTCTCTGTACATTGCTGCATTCATCTTTCCCTCAATCCTGACTAGTCTTCCAGTTCCGGTCACTGAAAAACATCCCACAGCATGATGCTGTCACCACCATGCTTCACTGTAGGGATTGTATTGGCCAGGTGATGAGTGGTGCCTGGTTTCCTCTTCATCTTCATTTCCGGAAGATGGAGGCCACTGTGCCATTGGGACCTTCAATGCTGCAGGAATTCTTCTATACCCTTTCCCCCCAGATCTATGCTTTGATACAATCCTGTCTCGGAGTCCTAAGTCCTACGACTTGGACTTTGGACATTGCTTGGTTTGTGCTCTGACATGTAATGTCAACTGTGGGACAGGATGCACCTGAACTAAGGATGCACAATTTTGAGTGTCATGGCAAAGGCTGTGAATACTTACAGTGGGGAGAACAAGTATTTGATACACTGAATCTAAAACAAAAATCCAGAAAATCACATTGTATGGTTTTTAAGTTATTCATTTGCATTTTATTGCATGACATAAGTATTTGATCACCTACCAACCAGTAAGAATTCTGTCTCTCACAGACCTGTTTGGTTTTCTTACATTTTTTTCTTATTAACAGATTTGCAAAAACAATTATGGGGAATTGTGTGTCGAATGTTGGGGGAAAAAAAATATTTAGAATAATAAATTTATTTTGAGACATAACAAAATGTGAAAAAAGTGAAGCTCTGTGAACACTTTCCGGATTAACACCACTCACAACCTGCCTAGCACTGTACATGACGCTCTTACAGGATTTATTAACTACTAGGAAAATGTATTCAATTTGTTAAGAGAAAAGAACCCAAATAATTGCGTCATCGCAACTGAGGAACAAACAACGGGCTGTGCTTCTATGACGTGGCAAAAAAAAGTCAAAATGACAACATATGCTAAATACAGTGCACTGCCTTTGACCAGAATCTACAACAAGTGCGCATTATCCAATGGACAAGCAGCATCGACTAACACGTTCCGGTAAAAGATTAAAAAACCAAAGTTTGCAAAACAAACAAGACCAGGAAGGTCTTCATCCACCTTTAGAATTCTAAACACAGAAGAACTAGAAATCTTAACATCAGGTCCATGGTGTTCAGCTATGCTGGTGGTAGGGCTGTAAATAATTGTTGTGAGGGTTTTGATTTTGAGTGTTGTTTATGCCTGGAATTCCTGTACCGTTGCCTTACAGAGTTCCTTTCAAGGGACAATCCATATAAAGGGAGAGAACGAATTAGGGAGGCAGAGAGAAAGAGAGGCAGTGTACAAAGTGATAGAAAAGCGTTTACATTGCATTTGACACTCAAGTGTAGCGTATGAGATCTATGGCAGTTTGTTTGTGGGCACCTATAGGCTCAGCTCTGGGTCCAAAGCCAGGTTTCCACCACAGTATAGGAGACAACATGCCCTCCTCTCCTTTACTGCCTCTCGTACAGTTTCTGTCTGAGAGACTTGGATCAAACTGGGTTTTAGGGGATCCACATCATTACGGCAGCGGCATTCTGGGTTTTTGTTTTTCTTGCCCCCCACGTGAAGTCGAATCCTAAGACCAATTCCCAAGTATATAAAGTTTTAGTCAGGGTGAATAGCTGTAGTTAAACTGTATTTGTACAGAATTAGATGACGTTCATTTCAACTAACCTGACTCCATCTATGACATGTGCGCTATCATCTATGCACATTCCATAGATGAGCCACTTTCAAAATGAAAAATGTTAGCATTTTTTGTACTTACTCTATCAGAAAAATTGATGCATTTGCATTTTCAAGAACACCCTGGGGGCATTTTTTGGTTAATAGCCTTGCTCAAGGACAGTGCAACAGTGCAAGTACTCACACTCACAACGGAATCACAATAAACTAAGATGTGACTGGGAACAATGACTGACCAGTACATGGGCTGAATCTTACATCGTGTACAATATACTACATACTACATACTGCAGGTACGTACTTCACAGGTGATGGTGAAGTGCGTACTGTTTAGTCAATGGTAAGCTCGTATGCCAGTATGTGGAGCAATTCGGGACATACTACCTTGTCATGAAATTGGGTCTCATTAGGTCACACATACACATCTCACCAAGTTGGCATCTGAAGTTTAATTTTGCTACAAATAGCATCTGTAAAATGTATGACTTTTGCCACTGGCCGTTTTAATCGCTTACAAGCCAGTTTTACTAGTATCTTACAACCTGCAATAGTCATTGAGCCCAGGCTAGAGAGACAGAAGAGGAACTTTACACTGCCAGAGCGATTTCATTTCATGGCGCAACAAACACTTGTTTTTCTTCCATTTGCGAATGACCTTGACGCAATAGCAAAAACATGATATTCTTTAGTAGCCAGGTTGCCAGGAATGCCCTTCAGATGATCATCTGGGACTGCCGTCAGTCGGAAGCTTCTAGATTCACACTGTCTCATCCAGATCCCTCTGGACCTGCAGAACTTCTGGGGGAGCAAATCTCTTGCAATAGAAGACATGGATCTATGTTGCTCTTATCTGGCACAATCGGTTGTCAGAATAACATGGGACGAACGGCCCCACCCAGCAGAGAGAGAGGAATTACGTTTAAGACGTTTCACCGCCATTTAGTCACCGGCCTCTATGTCCCAGCCTAAGGCCTACGAGAGCTTCTTTAGGGTGGCCTGGACACTAAGGCTCCAGTCATACCACTTTGTCCCTGGGATCGCTCCATCAACTTTGTCTTCTCCAACAAAGACTCTGCCTGCAAAAGAGATTGAATCAGTGTTAGAGGCAAGCACCCAGGGCAGCCCATAAATAGCTCACCTGGAGACAGGCCAGCACCCTTGGTGAGAGTTTAAATCTGACTCCACTTTCCCTAGTTGTTGAACAAGTTTAGTAAGAGGCCTTAGCTACGTTCAATGCATCACCTTTTGTATTCAGAAAAAAACCTCTACCTGCTTGGCTTGGATTCCAGTACTTTACTTTCCCTTTAGTGTCAGTCAACCAAATACACAAGTGCAACAGTGGGTGAAAGTATTGGGTGCAGTTCCAACAACATAGCAGTTTGACAATACAATAAACATCTGATTTACACATAAAGGGATTACTCAATCACACATTTTATTATGCGACACAATACACAATATACACCAGGAATATGCAGTAGTCGTCAGTTTAATAAAATATACAGAATAAGACTATTCAATAAAATACACTGTACCCCCATATATTCAAATATATAGTTCAGTGTTAAAATATGTGAAGTTCTACAGAGTTCTTTATTGACATTGAGCTGTCGGTTGATCTTTGATTAGCCTCTCGAGGCCTGTGCTCAAGAGGGGGTTAGAGCAGCGGGAAGCCAGTCATTTAGCAAGTGATTTGGGTTTGCTTCGGAACAGGCACAATGATGGATGTCTTAAAAGCATGTGGGGACCACAGACAAGGAAAGGGAAAAGTAGCCGGTTGGTTTGCACGCGCTCTGATGACACGACCCGGAATGCTGTTCCATACTAGGAAAGTATTCGTGATTTGTCACCAGAAGGTGTTCAAAAAGTCAAGGTATCGTCAGTGCATGCCAAAATTGAGGACACAGCCAAAAGTATAGCGTGAATAAGTGTGCATATCAAAACCCTCATCTGTATCCAAAAAGAGTCTTGGGTGGGTGCAACCAGTCCAGCCTGCTGTGCAGAACAATGAAGCGGCCATTCAGCGAATTCAACAACCTTAAAATCACTCCAAATAGCAGAGCTTGAATCCAACAAACTATCAATGTTTTGTTTACTACCGCCATCCACATTGCAAACAAACTCAGGGTTTGGTAGGGGGATCTGCTGTAGATCAGCCCAGAGATAAAGCAACTGTTGCTTACCATAAGGCTTGTCATCAAGTGGCGCTATTAACTGAGTTGCAGGATTGGATTTTTTTATGGTAGAAATTTCGTTAAAAAGTCGCCTACAATACAATGTCATAACTTGTAAAACGAGAGGCAGATAGGTGAGAGTAAGTTGACATTAAGGTACGGAGTGAGGAGACAGTGAGGTAGAGAGTGGGGGACAATGAGGTAGAGAGGGACAGGACAATGAAGTAGTGAGTGAGGAGACAGTGAGGTAGAGAGTGAGGGGACAATAAGGTACAGAGTGAGGGGACTGTGAGGTAGAGAGTGACAGGACAATGAACTAGAGAGTGAGGAGACAGTGAGGTAGAGAGTGAGGGGACAATAAGGTACAGAGTGAGGGGACTGTGAGGTTGAGAGTGACAGGACAATGAACTAGAGAGTGAGGAGACAGTGAGGTAGGGAGTGAGGGGACAATAAGGTACAGAGTTAGGGGACTGTGAGGTAGAGAGTGACAGGACAATGAACTAGAGAGTGAGGAGACAGTGAGGTAGAGAGTTAGGGGACAATAAGGTACAGAGTGAGGAGACAGTGAGGTAGAGAGGGGGGGACAGTGAGGTAGAGAGTGAGGGGACAATGAAGTAGAGAGTGAGAGGACCGTGAGATACAGAGTGACAGGACAATAAGGTACAGAGTGAGGGGACAGTGAGGTAGAGAGTGGGGGGACTCTGAAGTAGAGAGTGAAGGGACAATGAGTTAGAGATTGAGCGGACAATAAGGTACAGAGTGAAGGAGCAACAAGACAGAGAGTGACGGGACAATGAGGTAGAGAGTGAAGGGACAGTGAGTTAGAGAGTGAGGGGACAATAAGGTACAGAGTGAAGGGGCAACAAGGTAGAGAGTAACGGGACAATGAGGTAGAGAGTGTGGGGACAATGAGGTAGAGAGTGAAAGGACAGTGAGGTAGAGAGTGAGTGGACAAAGCGTTCATCGCTTGCCTGACGAATACAAATAGATGTTGGAAGGAAGGCAGTTATTCATGGCCTGGGACGGTTTTAAAAGCTGTGAAAAGCTATTTGTTCTTTGAGTCCAAAGATGAAGTATTTCTTACTCCAACTGATGTTGATAAAAGGTCCTTTAAAAGTCTGTTGATCCTGCCTCTCCTTTGGTGGAAACGTCTCGCCCTACAGAGTGGGGTGGCTCGGTGTGGCTTGTTCCTTTGACATGTGGCTGTAGAGCCATCGGCCTGGACAATAATGTGGCTTCAGGCCCAGTGGAGTATCTGTATTGTGATCATGTCTCACACTACAGCTGTGTTTCTGGATCTATGTTTGGTAGCTAGAGACACAGGGGGACACAGGGGAAACTGTGTCCTTAGCCGCAGCCCTTTCAAAATTCCTAATATCCCCAATGGAAATATGTTTTCATGTACAGAATCATGACCACAGCACGACAACAAACAGACAACGAAAAGCTCCCTTTGACAAGATGCTCCAAAGAGAATTTGAAACAAAAAACAAAGTGAAATCTAAAGAAGACGATGTGACAAAACCAATACTATTGATGTGAAGTGCATTCCCTTTGTATTCCCTGGTTTTGTCCCGGAGCTCATTAGGGCAGAGAGAAGAGAGGAATATGTTGTAGTCATGTCTGCAAGACGAGGGGCTGCAAGGACCAAACTAGACTCTTCCATGATATACTCAGTGGAACGTCCTTTTTTATTATTTTGTACATGTTTTGATTTTAAGCATGCCATGAGGGCCTGGATTATACCCCTTGGCTAAACGGGTTTGCTAGGTTTAGGGTCAGGATTATACCCCCCTGGCTAAGGGGTTTTGCTAGGTTTAGGGTCAGGATTATACCCCATGTCTAAGGGGGTTTCCTAGGTTTAGGGCCTGGATTATACCTCTTGGCTAAGGTGGTTTCCTAGGTATAGGGCCTGGATACAGCACCTAGCTGTAGCCTCTTTGCTATGTACCGCAAAAGCCTCTTAGTATGAACCTGTCACCAAGGCATTGGTTGTCATAGCTGCGTAATATGTTCTCACATGTTTCAGATAATTGCTATGAGAAAAAATATGTTAAAGAAAATGTGAATCAATACTGCACGTTTCTCCGGATATGTCTGATAACTTAATTAGGTAACTTATGTTATGATGTAATTATAAATATATTAAAGGATGTTTAAAGGATGCTGCGAACTGAACTTCATAGTGCAAACACTAGCTTGCAATTGGTTGTGAAACTGCCTCTAACTTAGATATGGAAAATGTTATCTGCCTTTTGGGAAGTAGAACAAGGGCCTTATTGCAAAAATCCTGAAATATCTCTTTAAGAGAAAAAACAACTATAAAGGAGGCGGGAGGAAAATGTGAAATTGAATTTGAAAAGGGATGGGGTACTTGGTTCACTCTGGGGGCTGAGTGAGCTGTAGGCGGCAAGAGGAGTTGAAATAAAACTTCAGATGAATAATGCAGTTCAAACACTCAAGAAGAGACACATTTATTGCATATATTCAGGAGAGTTAGAGGAAAGTTGCATGAAAAAGTTTTGAATATTTCAGATCAAATCAGCAGAAAGCTGTTAACTGCAGTACCCCAACTTTGACCATCTGTCTGTTGGTTCCGATACTAAGTTCAAACAAAGTCTGACGTCTTCCAAATGTTTTAAAAAGCCAGGAGCGCCGATGGGTGGAGCTTTGAAGGGCAAGTGGGCGGAGCCAGTCATGGAAGGTGTGTCAAGCCACGAGTGACAGGTGGGTGGAGCCTACAAATGCCAAGTGGGTGGAGTTTGCAGCTTTTTTGTACCAGACAAGCACAGGAAAATACTTGATATAATAATGCATAGTTCCCTAAACTTACGTCTGGTCAGTTCTAGATTTACAAAATGGGTGTTTGTACTCCTGTTTAACACATGGATACTGTATCTGCTCACATTAAGGATTCATATGAGACCAGTATTAACATCTGTAATTCTTGTTTGGCTCTCACACTTCCGTTGTATTTCCTATGCCTCTCACATGATGCTAAAATAAAACCGTAGATCAGGATTTCACACACCCTTCAGAGGCCGTGCATTCGGTCTGTGTGTGTCCGTGCCCTGCCAGGAAAAACAACCAGTCATCCGCCTCGTGGAAGCCGCATCAGCACACACGCACGCACGCACGCCTGTACACGCTTACACACACACGTACACACTCACTCACATACACACCAGGCGGCTGCAGAAACACAAACCCACCTTTCACATGGCCGCTAAATGGGACGGAAGCCAAGAAGGCTGACTGCTCACTTTGACTATTTCATACGTCAGTCAGTGTGCATGTTTTCCTAAACACAAGGAATGCTGTCTGAGAGTGCAGGTAAGAGCCCCGGCTGAAACATATCCATGGAGCTAGTCAGTCCCCGGGTGGGGGAGACGCAGGGGGGACGGGCAGAAAGCAACCTACACACCGCAGAGAGGCACCTCTAGGAAGGGAACGATGGGCGGGCAGTTTGAGCCAAAGCACTAATCACCAACAAACAAACCAGCGCGGATGACAGTGTTTTATCCTGCAGTTGACTGAGTTTGCTAAACCTGCATCTTAGAATGGAACAGAACTGTTTTTTTTTACTTAAAAGCACTCTTGCAGATGCTTCCATTGTGCATATAATGTGATCCCAACAGCTATGGGAGATTACATGCCATCACATGTTTTACTGTATGTGTTCCCACTGTATGTCAACCTAGTTTCAATTGTCTGTCCATATGTTTACACGGTCTGTCCACATGGTTACACCTCCCTACTGTCAGTGAGGTTCCACAGTCTTTCTGTCCATGTGGTTCCACTGTCTGTCTGTCAATGCGGTTCCACTGTCTGTCTGTTAATGTGGTTCCACAGTCTTTCTGTCCATGTGGTTCCACTGTCTGTCAGTGTGGTTCCACTGTCTGTCTGTCAATGTGGTTCCACAGTCTTTCTGTCAGTGTGGTTCCACTGTCTGTCAGTGTGGTTCCACTGTTTGTCTTTCATTGTGGTTCCACAGTCTTTCTGTCCATGTGGTTCCACTGTCTGTCAGTGTGGTTCCACTGTCTGTCTGTCAATGTGGTTCCACAGTCTTTCTGTCAATGTGGTTCCACTGGCTGTCAGTGTGGTTCCACTGTCTGTCAGTGTGGTTCCACTGTTTGTCTTTCAGTGTGGTTCCACAGTCTTTCTGTCAATGTGGTTCCACTGTCTTTCTG
>JACXGK010010682.1:0-17448 GCA_016801125.1 Novumbra hubbsi | reverse complement strand
CTCCTAACCCAACACCACCCTGCCCAGCCCAGACCTGCCCCTCCTAACCCAACACCACCCTGCCCAGCCCTGACCTGCCCCTCCTAACCCAACACCACCCTGCCTAGGCCAGACCCAGCCCGGCCCCTCCTAACCCAACACCACCCTGTCCAACACAGACCCAGCCTTGCCCCTCGTAACCCAACACCACCCTGCCCAGCCAGCCCAACCCTTCCCAACCCAGACCCAGCCCTGCCCTTCCTAACCCATCACAGCCCAGCCCAACCCAGCCCAACCCATCCCCCCACCCAGCCCAAACCAGCCCCACCCTGCCAGAGAGGGAGTCAGTGTACTTGCACTAAAATAAGCTGTGAGGGATCCTAGCTTGTACACAGGTGTTTTTCTACACACTAAGAATAGATTCAACAAAACAATAATGATGAACAGGATTCATCAACCACATGACATGTAAAAGTGGAAAGAAGAACAATTGTCAACAAGCAGCGTGAAGTGAAGTTATTGTATTGTCACTGATTGCAGAATAATTTAATTACCTTTGGTTGTGCTATTCTCCTTGGGGTACTGTATGTTAGTGAGGGACAGATCTGACCATCTTGCTGTTTATTTACTCTTCGGTCAGTGTACAGTAACAAGGAAAACAACTGCGTTTTTTTAAAGGAAATATCTGCTGATTGTTATAATATAATAATACTTCTCATCATATTCCTCCCTCCCACACCACTCACATACATCCATTAGTCTTCTTCCCAAAGCTTTGTGTATGTTTTCTATTGTACTGTTACAACCCTGGTAAAGTAAGAGCTACCATGATGTCAAGGGCGCTGGCTTGCCCAGGACTATGTTTTGGTCCTTTGAAGACTGCTCTTAATAACTACTAATGAGTACCTGGACAACTGGAGTGACCTTCTGAGTTATATCATTCCAAATACATGTACATAAATATATATATATATATATATATTTACATGTATGCACCGGTGGGTATGTGTGTGTGTTTGTGTACAGGCTCGTGTTTATGACTGGCCTCAGTTGAGGGGTTTATTCTTATCAATATGTCATTCTCCTCAGAGAGAGACTTTGTGAAACCATGACACCAGGTTCGGCTCTACTCAGCGCGGTAATCAACTGTATCTGTACATTTTATTATTAATATTATTACGTACATTATTTGGAGGAGAGGTGACATCAGTGTTGTTCCTGCCTATGTAAAAATGTGCTTTGAGAACAAAACAATCAATCATGTCATGGGCCAGGTCTGTGTATTAAGGATGACCTTTTCCATACTGCAAAGCCCCTGACATCTTTCTGCTCTTCAGGAAGTAGTTTCTCTTGACTGATGTTCAGTTGTCTGATATTTCTGGATATTTCTGTAATGACAGATGTAGGCTATAGTATGTTTTTGTTATATTATTACATTATTTAAAACTGGCATGCTAAATCAGTGTTTTACATGGGCATTATATTGTATGTACTAAACGGTTCTACTGAAATAGTGGAGGTGTTTTATGGTTTGTGTTCCACTGAGCTAAATGAAAAATGTATACTTTCACCAACATCACCTCCCAGCTTTCCTTTATTGGAGAGGGAAAGATTTGCCGGTCAAATTGAAGAGTCATTACTGGTTGTTTTGATAATCCAGTTTTATTTTTTCTTGAAATGTGTTTCTTTGATGGTTGTTCTGTGGGATAGTCACATGTGGTGACACAAGGGTTTTAATAACAGAGAAGTCAAAAGGTCAGCTATAGAGTGTCTGCTGTACATTGTTCTATTCCACTAACATGTGCAGTACTACAGTATTATACCGCTATGAACATGCAAAATGGGTTCGAGATATGGTCGGGGTAGTGTTATAATCCATGTTTATGAGACAGTTTGATTACATTTTATAGGATCGATGATCAAGTAATGCATTGTTTTTTTTATAAAAAGTCGGTTTTGTCTGTCTATTCTTATTCCTACCTTCTCTGTACATTTCACTCAACACAGTTTGGAAATAGTCATTTAGCTCTCTACTTAGTTACTTACAGCCCTGCCATGCCTGCACTGTACTGCCCTTTCAGATCAGGAACTTTCCAAGGTGGTGGTTTTTGATGCAGTGTTTTAGTGAAGTGTGTGTGTGATCCACCTTTGTGTTCATGTGGGGACCTGAATTTCCCACAAAGGCAGTTAATTCTGATTCCAAATTTATTTGGCAGATCTCCACTAGGGAAAATGCATTTTCCGGCTCAGGGGATATGTTTCGGGAAAAATCTACAATTGTACTGAAGTCGCATTTATGTTTAGGCATTACGGGTTAGGAGTGAGGGCTTGGTTAAGCTTAGGCATAAAGTTTAGGTTAATAATTTTCAGGTTACGGTTAAGTTTAGGAATAATAACTATGGATCTCTGTGTTAGGTTTCAGGACCCCATAGACAAATGTGGGTGTGTGACACACTGAAGCAGGCAACATTGATACTGTTTTGTTTACTGACCCCATCGATTACGATTTGAAAAAAAGACTGACTTAAATAAATGTATTTTGAAAACATGCATCCTTGCTCAATCTGTTTATTAATTATTATTATTATTTATGATTATCTGTTTATTTATTATTATTATTTAGACCAATATGCACTTAGCCTACAGTGCAAGATAATCATAACTCACACATTCCCAGGATACATATGTTTTGGGGGATCTTTCTGGATTATTTGTTAGAGGCAGTGGGGTTTTCCTAATACAGCAGGAGGTTATGTTGAATCCAATACTGCATCAGTACATGTTCACCAGAAGCAGTGGCTTAGACAACTGGACTACCAAAGCCAACCATCCATTCCATGTCTGCACTGCCTTTATGCTAGCCTTCCTCCTGACACAGACTGGTCAAGCCACACCAAGCACTGCTCTGCCGGCAACGTGTGTGTGTGTGTGTGTGTGTGTGTGTGAATGGATGAAAAGAGGGCAGGGAAATTTTGTTTTTTAAGACTTCATATCTGGTTACATATTTACTCCTCACCCGAGAAGGAGAGTATGTCTACTTTCTGTAACCAACTATGACATTTTTGTGTAGTCCACCGAAACTGAGGTGTCCGATTGTATGAAATAAATAAGAATGGAAAGAAAAGCATCAACTCTGCTTGATTCGGACAAAGCAAACAGACTAATAGGTAAAAATACAATTTAGTATCTTACTCTCTGAAAACTGTTTAGTTAGCAAGCTGATTAATAGAAAAATGCCCAACTGATATGTAAGTTCAATTAATAATATAATTCAAACAATATCAACAAATCATCTTTTAAAAAGATATGCCTTTGAGCAGTGTTTCCTGGTCCTGGGGATGTAATGAACCATGCCAAAAGAGACTTTGGGGGCGTGCCCTGGAGTTTGTAAATCTCTTTGAATGTGCACCAACAAGAGCAAGTGTCATAGCCGTGTTTCAAAAAAGAAGTATCGATGAATGACTTTTGTTCTGTTTTCATTGGTAAATTATGGGTCAGCTTCTAATTCATCAGTGAAACAAAATTTTGATGTGTTTTGCATTAATTCACAAATTAAGATCCTAGCAGAAAATAATGGAAACGTGGGGGGAAAAAAACAAAATAGACTCATAGGCAAGCAAGCATCACCTCTGACCCTCCACTAGGAAGAAGTGTTATAATACAGTGAAATTATCAAGAAGAGAAGAGATTTTAAACCATATGTGTTTGCATCAAAACTCTTGGTTGTCTAAAATACACCTTATCACCATCCTTAACTAGGTTCAACCCATTGACAACAAATCACGTTATATCTATGGTTCAAATGTTTAAGGTATAACAATATGTCTATTGAACAGCTTCTAAAACATTTCAATATATGGGGTAAGATTACGGACATTCTATTGAATCTGTGGCGTCATCACACCTAGATTATTCACATACATTGAACACATACAGGCCGAAATGGGAGGTTAAAATTATTTTATACCATTTGTAAAACACTCCAACCCAGTAGGGGCAGAGGTAGCCATATATGGGTTTCAATAAGGCTTTTAAATGCCAAAAAGAAAACGATCCACCATCTTTGTTTCCAGAAGCATTCGAGGAGAGTTCGCCATTTTGAAAGGTATTTACGTTCGTTCAGTGTACACAAAATACAGAACAAAAAAACTAAACATTCGTATTCTGGGATACATCAATCGTTAGATAAGGTGAGGAGAGATACGTTAATGTTTAATATAATCCGTTTTTTTTCTTTAGTTAGACTAGTGTCTTGTTTTCGTCTAGTATCACGTCCTTAACTATCTCGAAGCGCTCGCTAACAATTCGGTGACTATCCAGGAGAATCTAGTTTTACTAAGGTATCTGTTTTTTTTCATAGAATAACACAATGACGGATGTTGGCGCAAATGTCAACATGTATACGACGTTTTCTGAATTAAATCGTTTAAGGTTTGCTAACTATTATGATTTCACGGGTGGCGTATTGTAACGTTTTCCCAACGTCTTCAAATGGCTAGGCGAATTCGCATTCAAAAACAGCATAGAACAAAAGCATGGCCTTTTGTCCGTGTTGCAGCAAAGGAAAGAGACCAGCTTGTTAAACTGTAACCTTTTTTTAATCGAAGACCATTTTAGTAGTTGGTTTTATTACCTTAAAGTAATGTATGTTAGTACTGTAAAGCATACAGTTTTTGGGGGAAATTATATTGATTTGCCAAATAGGCAAAAGATTAACATAACTTGTCTATTCTATTTCGTAATGTTAAACACAAGTAATTGTAGATTCTATATGCATGCATTTACACACCTTATATAAAGGTGTTTTCTCAAGGTAATTGGGTATATAAAAAAAAATAACTAAATGAATATTCGTTGCCGCGTCGTGGTTTCGGTTAAACATGATGCAATCGTGATGGGCAAACGAACGGCTCTCTGTTGAATGTTTGAAATTGTTGAAAGGAGCTGTTCATTTAGCCTCTGTTTCCTTTTATTTTTAAAACAGCTGTTATTTGATTGTGATCTTAATTTTACGCCGTTTTATTGGAAATGGGTGCTCCCCCCCTTCCCCCTTGTTTTAGGATACTTTTAAGCATTTTAAACGAAAAAAATAAAGCGGATCTTTTAGCCTTTACTGGGACTTTCTGAAACATTTCAGGCTGGGGTCGAACAACGGTTCATTACTAGCCCCTCAAGCCAACGGATACTTCAGCAGTCTTTGAATGGCTTCAGTCAGAGATAATAGAGCAGTGGAATGGCTGATGTGAAAGAGCCCCTGCAAATTAGAATGGTGCCTTACATCTATGGCTACAGTATTTCTGAAATTCTGTCATGCAAAACTAGTTAATTACAGACAGGAAGCGTTGAAACAAAGTACACAGCAGTTACATCTGCTGGTTAGAAATGCATCCTGACTACTTCCAAGTACCAGACGCACCGCTTCTGACCTCAGTTTGTGGTTTTGCAAGTTCATATCTATGACAGTATTAAATTCTCTAACTCTTATTTTAAAGGCTGTTTTTTGTTTGTGTTTACAAAATCTCTTTTTAGGATTGGTTGTTCCCGCAACAGTGAAATGGTTATGTCTGGTGAAATGGCATCTGTAATGTGGTGTTGTCACATCCAAACTGGCCTTAGTACAGTTGTGGAATCAGTACTGTATTAAAAACTGAATGGCATGTCAGAGTTCCTGTTTTGTCCTATAACTAATAATGTGGCTATTCATCATTTATGGCAGATGCGGCAGTCAAAGCGAATGCGTTCTCCGGGTGATTGGCTCGAGGAGTTCAGCTGGGAGGTGAGGGCAGAGCACCGAAAGCGACAGAAGCGAGATTCCCACAGTAGTGAACAGGAGAACAACTCTCGGAGACGTCAGTCGCACCACCAAGCATATGAGCGGTAAGTAGTATTACATCATTGACCTCCCGATCTGATCCTGTCTCATCACTTTCAATTTGGTGAACCCAACAGAACTGTGATGCCCCATGTATCCACAAGCATCCCCTACGTCTCCTTTGTACCTGATTTGCCCCAATGTTTATGGGCAGAAACAAATTGGCGTGTTGATTTTTATATTCTCAATGGGAGTCATTCGTTGACTTGGCTGAGATGTCGTGTTTTTTTCCAGAAGTAGTCCATCATTTATCACAAACCTGAAGTTGAGTAGAACCTTGAATGGGCTGATTGATACCAATTGGATGACCTCAGACAAAGACGTACCTGTTTGTGTTTTATGTTCATTTTCCACTGATCAGTATGAGTGTGCCCTTAGTTATGAGGATATATCTTTAAAAAGTATAGCATGCCAATTTCATAATGATAAACATTTGGACTAGTTAAATAAAAGCCAGGTGTATAATATACCTTCTTATCCAATGTCTCTCAAAGCTGCCGTAGTCTCACTGCTGCTCTACCTGTTGGAATAACATTTTCCTTGTATCACATAGGGGTGTATTCACACTGGTGTTAGTAAAAACAAAGAAAAGCCTTACGTTGGTTTGGCCCAGCAGGTTTACACATGCCAAATGTTTTCCCATCAACATTCATGGGGTGAGGACAAGTTATCATCTTACAAATAACGACTGAAATCCAAGCACAAAACATATTTCTGGTCCATATATCATTTCATGTGCTGGTCTATTTTTGGAGAATCTGCCTCGCTCCCTGCTCTTGACATGGGTGGACACCAGCGGGGTGAACCTTTTAACTATATTGGGGTCATTACCGTTTAGAAACAAAACGGCTTATTTTAAATTGCGTTAATGGGCTGACTTTGCAACTGTCCCAGAACTCTACAGTGACATGTTTTGTACGCTTTGAAAACAGAATGCAATGATGTGAAAGTTATTTAATGCCTATGTTCTATAGAAAATAGTACGAAGACAACTTATCAAATGTTGAAACTAAGACATTTTGTTTCTTAAAGTATATGCCCTTCGAATTTGATTCCAATAGCATGTTTCCAAACAAGTTTGGACAGAGCTAACAAAAGACTGGAGTGGGATATCACAACTTATTAGGTCAATTGGCAACAGGTCAGCTACATGATTGGGTATTAAAAGATCATTCCAGAGTGGATGGGTCTGTCAGGATGGGATGGGGTTAACTACTCTGGAAAACTGTGTGGGCAAATAGTGCAACAATTTAAGAATAACGTTTTTCAATGTAAAAATGAAAATAATTTTGTGATATCATCTACAGTACTTAATATCATTAAAGTACATTTCTGTATACATGCGACAAGCCCTAAACCCCAAATTAATTATACACAGCTTCCCAATGAAAATGCAGTGGTAGATGGTAGGGTATGAAGGCAACAAAATTGTGTGGTTTTAAAATAAAACCAGCGTAAGAGGAGTTTTACACAATCCTTGATTCATTGCCACACTTTTTTTAAAAGGGAATTCCATTGGGCAATATCACTGTCTTTTTTGCCTTTATTCCTTTTACAGTGAGGTTAAACTATTTCCGATCATTTACTGACCGTCTATGACTTAACTTTCAGTCAGATTGAGGTTTGTGGTAGAAGTTTCTAGAGAAGAAGGGCCGGGCAACTAATAATAAGTATATAACTAAATGCTGACCTTTTCTGGACGAGACCTGACACGGCAAGGCGGGGATCCATCCTAGCGTTCTGACTCTGTGGGTCTCTGGAGGGCCAGGCTCAGTTCACATTCCTCATAGGATCCACCCAAAGGACTCCAGGCATTCCTTACTGCGCCAGATCAATAACTGTTGTAGTAGACACCTCCTCTCAAATGTGTGCGTTGGTGTCAGGTGGTGTAGTTGGGGGGGGTCATGCTTTACAGCACACACACATTCAGTCTGTTCATACAATAGATTTGAAACGTTAGAGCTAGACAAGCTCTTGTGTGGTGTTGTCTTGGCCAGTTTGTTTCATCGGTTTTCCTCCGACACCAAGAATCCTGTCTGCTCCGTCACGGGTCTCAAGCCTCTCACTATAAGACCCCTGCGGTGACGCTTCACCCTGTAGTTGTAAATCAGCTTGTTACTAATTACAAATGTTATATTAAGCCTCCTGGGATAGGGTGTCAGTGCAGACCCGGGTCCTGGCGGTAACAGCCGAGCAGTGGTGTAGTCGGCGGGGAGGGAGCCAGTCGCCAAGCTGTGGTGTCTTGAACCGGTCGTCTCCAAGCTGTGTCGTGTGTTTAAACTGTGTTGTTGTCTCTACCCTTCCAGGCGTTACCTGGAGCCCCGGAGCCTGAACCCGGGGCTCGACTCCAGGGACAGGAGGCCCAGAGAAGTCAGTCTGGAGATGGGCCACGACGAGGACTGCCGGGGCGCCGCCTCTAGAGACTGCGAACGGGAGGTGGAGGGGCACCACTACAGCAAGTCGTCAGGGCGGAGCGGCAAAAGTGGGCGCAGCAGGCCGGGTAGCCGCCGAGGGCGGAGACGGAGCTCTTCTCGCCATCGTTCCTCGTACTCGGTATGAGCACACCTTACCCTTCTGTCTTATCTGTCCAGCGCCTTAGGTGGTTATTAGTGTTGTTAGATCTGTGTGTCCATCGCTGTCCTTACCTACCCCACTCACAGTAACAAATACAGCCGATTGGGTTGCAGTGTTAGTACCAATATTCACGAAGACCGTCTAGGCATATTCATAGCCGGATTTAGCCAGGATTTCATAGCAATACTCATGGGAAGTTTTGTCCTGGACAGAACCAAGAACAGTTACCCAAAGTCTAAGACGCACATTAGCCTGTCCTACTACATTGTATTGGTTTATCATTTTTTTGTGTGGTTTACTTTGAGAGTTTCTCACATGAACATTCTTGTTGCCGTGTTTCTCTTCTGTAACACCCACTATGTGGTGGCGTCCCCTATGCCTTCCTCTGGTGGGGCTGAATTTGAATATGCTGCTGCCGCTGTGGTCTGCCGGCGCTGCCTGGTTCGCTACCCACCCACTCTGAATGGGCCGGTCCTCCCGCATCTCCCCCCCGCGTCCGAATCCCCCCCTACGCCCGCTGAATGAATGAATGGCGCGTTCCATCCCGTTGTGGTGGCCTGATGTGCTCTCTGGGCCGCTGGTGGTTGATGGTTGATGATGATGGTGGTGGTCGATGGGACAACAGAGGAGCCGTCAACGCAGGAGCAGGAAAAGATCCAGGAGTGTTGAGGATGATGAAGAGGGCCACCTGATCTATCACAGGGGAGACGTGCTGAGAGACAGATGTATAGAATATATCCATTTTTTTTCTCTCTGTCAACTGTTTTGTTGTTTTTCGTTTCTTGATATGGAGTACTGTTGCAAAATACTATTCTATTGTAGACGCTTGTATTCGGGCGGTCAGAGTTTATCATTGTATTGCTAAATGTTGACCCTTATTACACCTTGTTACGTAACATCCTCCTTAGTGTGATGTGTGTACTGTGTATTTTGTTCTGTTGGCTTGGAGCCCTACTCTGTTATAGTTTAAGACAGTATAATGCTAAAACCATATCTTACAAACCAGCTTAGGCAAAGTCCGTGCTGGCGGCAGCCATTTTGTGCCAGATCAGGTGTGATGGTGGTGGTGGTGGCCTGTCATCACTACTCTGGTTTTAACATATGGTCTTCATTTCCCCTAGATGAGATAGTGTCCACTCTCGGAGAAGGAGCTTTTGGGAAAGTTGTGGAATGCATTGATCACACAAAGTAAGTCCCGGATTTTAGTCATCTAGTTGTGATTGTTACTATTTACCCGCCCCTCCCCTAATTGTTGTCTATGTGTTTTTTTTGTGTGTAGTGGTGCTCGTATAGCCTTGAAGATTATTAAAAATATTGACCGCTACCGCGATGCGGCCATGGCTGAGGTGGAGGTGCTGGAGCAGATGAACTCCCTGGACTTTGACCGGAAACTGTAAGTCACACAACTGATTAGAACAAGTCCAACGTTCATCTTATGGGTTTTCAATTACTTGGCCGATGAGCCGTCAACCAGTATCTGTTGGCTCTTGGCCTGGCTGACACTTGGAACATCTTTAGTATCGGACTAGATGAATGCATTGCTTGTCTCAGAATGGCTGCTGTATGTTTCCAATGTAAATGGCTGTTGTCTCCCTCCAGTGCGTGTGTGAGGATGCTGGATTGGTTTGACCATCATGGTCACGTCTGTATCTCCTTTGAGTTGTTGGGTCTCAGCACCTATGATTACCTGAAGGAGAACAACTTTCTGCCGTTCCCAGTAGAACACATCAGAATCATGGCCTACCAGATCATCAAAGCTGTACGATGTGAGTAGGAACCTCAGAACTACATATCCGAATAGAACTTGAGGAACACATTAACAGTGCCCACACCTAGGCACAAACGATTAAAATGTTGGAGTGTTAAACTTACTTAACAGTATTTCATTTTGTTAGCAGTTCTTACCTCATTATCCACTTTTGGTGTTGAAGCACCACCCAGGTTGCAGTTCCATTTCTGAGGCTTATTTGGCTTTTGTACATGAGCCATAAACTGCCTTTGCCAGAAAAATTAAGACTTTGAAATGTCCCCACAATGAACTACACAACCATCTAGGATGTTAAGTTCTATGCTGGCATGTAAATGCAGAATCACTTCACTTTTCCCACCTGCTACAATCAACAATCATAAAAGTCTAGCACTCTGACTCCTGCTTTGCCCTTGTCTGGGAGTCATTTCTAAATCTGTGCACTGCTAGTCTCCGGGTGCCACTTACACCTCCAAGATATCCTGGGCCTGGCTCTCAAGGATCGTGATGTTTACGTCCCTCTAGAGCTACAACATTTAATTGGCCTTTTGGAATGATGTAAACACGTGGTCTGGAGGTGATCTGTGTGTGCCGTAGCGTCTGAACTCCGGGATCCTTCTCTCCGGCGTACGGAAGAACCTGTCAAGTTTCCTAGCCAATGGTTTCAGTCATTTCGGGTGCCACTCTCCCTGTGACTATTTTCAATGTTGAGTTTTACATTTGCTGTGTTCATTTTCAGTCATGCATAAGAACAAGCTGACGCACACGGACCTGAAGCCAGAGAACATCCTGTTCGTGAACTCTGAATATGACATTGAGTACAACTTCAGAATGGTACGAGTCTGTTCCCTCACCACTTTCCCATCTGTAGCTGTGTTGAGTCCCATTTGTCTGTATTTTATTGACTCCTTTTAATATCCTTAAATATTCATCATGAACCATGTTCACCCCGTAGAGGCGTGACGAAAGGACCCTGAAGAAACCGGATGTGAAGGTGGTTGACTTCGGCAATGCCACGTATGAACACGACCACCACACATCGGTGGTGTCCACTCGGCACTATCGGGCTCCAGAGGTCATTCTGGGTGAGTCCCACTGGGCCACTCTGCCAAGATGATATTACTGATAGCCTAGTCATCACTCCCCTCACACGACACATTTACCTTGGGTACATTTCCTAAAAGCAGCTGCAGCATGCTCCTACACCGAAGAACTTGTTTCAATGTGGTGATTACGTCACCTTTATTGTGGTTCTGCATGCTAACATCCAGACACTCTCTGGTGGTCTACGATGTTGCTGTGTGAGCTCAAGTTTGGAAGGAGTGTCTGGACCGCACATCGAACCATTTCTTTTTTCAGCCCTCATCACAGCAACACCTTTGACCACAGGGCCTGAAACATACTCGTGTTTGCGTTCATAGTCTTAGTTATTTAAAACATCTGATCTGATGCGAGTGTAGAAATGACACCAGACAGGACAGACTGAACCTAGAATAGGCTTGTAGAACACTGCTATAGCATCCATGTGTTCATGTTAATTACCTGCTATATGTTTTGACATGGTGTTGACATCTGGTGGGGGAATGTTTGTGCAACACTTGAATATGGCACTTGTTTGTGAATTTAATTATTAAAGAACTCATCTGTTACTGATGCCTTTTTACTCTCTGTAGATCTGGGCTGGGGCCATGCTTGTGATGTGTGGAGTCTGGGCTGTATTTTTATTGAGTACTATTTGGGATCAACACTCTTCCAGGTGAGACTATCCACTGTCAAGACTGACACCAGTGTTTTGCATGATCCGCCTGTACCCCATAAACTGGTGCCCCGACAAGGGGAATGACAGATTGACATTGAGGGACGCCACTGTACTTAAGGGGGAGGTAGACTAACCTTCAGGTGTGCGTTCTGATTTGCAGACCCACGACAGTAAGGAACACCTGGCGATGATGGAGCGGGTCCTGGGCCCCATACCCGTACACCTCCTGCAGAAAACCAGGAAGCGGAGGTACGTCCATCGCTACAAGCTGGACTGGGATGAACATGGCTCTTCTGGGAGATATGTGAAGAAACACTGCAGACCTCTCAAGGTGAGGAAGGCTTTTAGTAACCGATCTCATTGGTACTCCAAGTCATTTTAGGCGGTCTGTATTGCTGTTCATGAGTGTACTGACATCAATGAAACTGATTCCCCACCTGACTTTTCTCAGCAATATATGGCGTCCCAGAGCGAAGACCATGAGCAGCTCTTCGACCTGATCCAGAAGATGCTTGAGTATGACCCAGCCAAACGCCTCTCCCTGGACCAGGCTCTCAGACACCGCTTCTTCAGCTGCTTACGCAAGGCCAAAAGGAGTTGAGTCATCACCTGAACCTGCTTGGGGGAAACCAATGACCATCACCATGACAACAATTGTTGACGATCGCTGTGGCTCCGACTCTCCAAGAGAGATTGTGTACCTTTGACTGTATCAGTCTGCCCACGTGGCTTTGTAGTTGGTTGCTCTAATGTTAGCTGTTAATTTATTTAGTGTTCAAGTACCAACCTTTGTATTGATGGAGGTAATGCATTATAATGTCTATAATTTGGTGGGGGGGTTTTGTTCACTACTCTTTTCCGTATGACTGGATTTATTACTTTTGGAATATTGATCTGTGTACATTTCTCAATAAAAAAACTTCTGATATATTCAAGTGTATTAGTGTTTGAATTCATATGTATTTGTTAACCAATTTTCAGATCTCTCACGTGTAATTGGTTCATTCGTTGCATTTCTATTGCCACTTGATTGCGATGGGCGATGAGTGGTTAAAACGTTTTTTGAATTATGCCGTTACTGCATTTTTTTGTTGAGTAGGTTCAGTTTCTGCAGCTGTTGTAAGGGAGCTTACTTACTGCATCTATGACGAGCAGTAGATGGCAGTAAAGAGCTTCTCGAACCCAGTTTTTGTATGTTGCGCAAGGCTCAACACGTTACTGGCTTGTTATGTAAATGACTTCTCCTTGAAAAGTGTTTAAATAGCTGTTCTAGAGGCTTTTGTGGGGGGTAAATAACGTAGTCACATTTATTTCGGGAGATTTTTTAAAGTGTATATTAACAAAAAAAAATTTCCACGCTATTTTGCCGGTCAACATCCTAAAGCGATGTTGGAAGGAATTGTATTGAGTCAAATCCCACTGCAAATATATCCGTTTACAACTGGCCGTGTTTAATAAGCGCAGGCACTCTCTGTCGACGCTAGGTGAATAAGTCTAATGTACTTCTAATGAGAAAATAATGATCCACTTAATCTCTGCTGCTCAAGGTTCACATTAACGGTGAAACCGTCAAGCAAAATGAAGTGTGACTCGGTAGCATAGACTGAATACCTTTTCATTTTTTTGAGTTGTCTAATGTGATTTAAAGTAAATCTAACCAAATACAAACAGCACATATAAAATCATTAGTTTAAACAGAAACGTTCGTTATCATGTATGGTCCACTTTACGTCTGTCCATAGCTCGGCCTGTGAATTACTGAGCAAATGTATTCGGCCCATCCATCAGAATTTTACACAATTTGTGAAAATGCAGTTTTTGTTTCAAATACATATTCCATCTTTAATCTGTGTTGAAAAATGTACCATTTAGGAAATCCGTCTTTTCAGCATCTCTTTGTGCTGGAGCTGCGCACGTGCAAACACGTTACGTTGACATTAAATATGTTTAATAATTATTTGATCATAAACATAAAGCCTAATCTCTTAAATATGATTATACCGATTTTGGCGGTCAGTTATAATCTACCAAAATGTGTATTTTCAAGCCTGTGATCTATACGCCTTTGAATTAATTTGTCAGAACTGTCAAGGTGAGTAAGTAGGTTGAGGAACTCAATTAGAAAACATTGTTTAAAATAAATTCTGCAGATTTGTCAGTTATGGATTAAGACCGTCTACCATCACGACATTCAACAGCAGCAAGACACTGAACAAAGCAAACTGGATCATATTGATAATTCGTTGGAAAAAGTCTAGAGTAAGTAGTCTCACCTACAACAGTTCATAGAATTTGGATACTTCAAATGCGGGTTCTTCCTGATATTAAAAACATAGTGTGTATTTGTCCGGCTGTGACGCTTGGTGTGATTTCAATGAAAGTAGATGACCAAATAATGACTACCGGGCTAAAAAAAAATTGATGGTTGACCACTCAAACTGAAAGCTACCTCTGCACTGTCCGTGGGCGTGGCGATTAACCGGAGCAAGGAGTCTGTGTAGCCAGGCAACTACTTTACATAGCATAGTCTGCACATTCAAAGTCATATAACTTCTACTGAAGTTGTCAATCTCCAAACATCTGCATATCTTTTCCCACGTGCTTCACAGTGCAGGAGCACATTTTTAGAAAGAGGACATTTTACCTTTTCAGTTCTGCCAGGTTCCCTATCTTATCCATTTACTCTAACGGAGAAACAACTCATATTGAGATCGAAGACGCGACAATTTTCTCCGTTGCTCATCCTGATTGCTCCAATCTGGGTATACGATACAAACAAGCGCGCAACGCGCTCGACATTTCAGCCTCTTGTTCCATTGCTAATTTAGGATTGAAACCTCTTGCAGTGGTAGGGTGAGTTTAGTCACTAAAATCTAACATTGAATTGGTCGATAAATTAATCTACACATTTCTTTTCTAACCGGGATTTAAAGTTATGGCTTTAATTGGAGATACGCCTAACGGGGAGAGTAAGGGAGCGCTCCGTCCATGCGCTCCCAGGTCCATTCTCCTGCGATGTCTAGTAGGATTCCCTACCGTGGTGTGTTTGATGTTGTCGGTGAGCTCTATAGCCGTCAGCCTGCTCATGAGCTTCAAGACATACCAACTGGAGAACCGACTGCATGCGCTGGAGATGGAGAAAAAGATAGTGTTCAACCCGCCTGAGAGCGCTTTCATGCGCGAGGATGGGACTGTACTACCAGAGCTGATGAGTTCTTTTGAGACGCTTCTACAAGAGGTAGGCTATGCAGTAAAGGCAAATAGAATGTAACAGTGAACATATTAAAGGGGTTTCCCATATATTTTGATTAATCCGCTTCGTGTGACGGTCAACATTAAGTTAAATGGAATATCCGTGCGTAATGTTGCGCGTAATGACGGATACATGACTGATATCTAAAGATGTTGACTCCTCTAACTACTGACGTTAAGGTTAAGTGATGTACATATTGCAGATATGCAGACTACTGTTTGCAATATTTTGTTGCCAAAACCTGCTCTGTGACAGGTCAAAAGGTAATTGAAAGTCTGGACTTTTTGGTTCAGTCGATTAATTACCTAGATTGTCAAAAAAAGTAATTTGCCTATTCATTGTTGTTCTATGAATATCACGAGGTGCAACAGGACAGGCTACATCTATTGCCTACAGTAGTTAATGGCCTCTTATGAGTCATATGGCATTATTCTTGGTTTAGTTTCCCCACCTTACGGCCCATTATCAACCTACATGCTTTACAATGTTCTATAACAACATAATAGAACAACATTATTTGGGAGACTGGCTTGAATCAAACCATCAGGAATGTGAATTAATCCTCTACATTATGTTAGTCCTAAAACTCTCCTCACTGACAGTTGTTCTTTAAAACGTTGTTTCTTTATTAATTGCAGATTCGATTTTTTTATGCTGAATGCAGCTTGGTCATTGCATCTGCACACTTATGCCAAAGTTCGAATGGAATCACAGCTTCATTAAGGCTATTTTGATGCAGCCACTCTTACCGTGTCTCCATCTCTGCCTGCTCGTTTGTCTCTCTTTCTTTATCTGCAGAGACTGAGTCAGGGGATACCAAAGCTACGCACGGCCAGGGATATCAACCAAGACTGTGCTTGCCCACCAGGTACATGATATCTCCTATTGGTTTATGGTTGTTATGGAAGCCTTAATTTATGGAACAAGCATCACAAACAGGCCACATTCTGCTACATGCTCACAGACTCTGTACTCTCTTACATAAGTGTTAGTAGATGGATGTTTGGCCACATGTAAAGGGGTCAGAAGAGTGCCATTTGATAACCAGTTCATAATAACATTTGCTGACAGGATGCCCAGTGTGAACTTAGTGGAAGGCCACCTTTTGTATAAGATTAGTGTTCCTAAGCCCGTAGAGACGGACTCGGAGAGGGGCTCAGGGAGACTGTGTGATAAATCCCCTGAAATGGGTCTCTGTGTCTGGGATGGCGAGGCCAAGATGAACCCTGTTGCTTGGTGCCAGTGGACCTGATAACATTAATAGACGTTCCAGGCTTGTGCCAAGTGCGGCCCCATTTGGCGGGGTGTGCTTTACACAGCCTTGTGATAGTCTGGAGGGTGAACAAACACTGTGAAACAAACACACATTGGCACACACACACACACCAACAGACACACATAAGCGCAAGCATACACCGAAACAGACACAACTAGTTGTCCACTGGTTGTATGTTTCTTTAGTGGTGATTTGTCAGGAATGCTGGCCTGGTACTCTGTTTCCAGAGAAATACTTCCAGATACACTTCTTCTACTGGAGGGCTCGCTGCCAGTATGATAAAGTGTGAACATAAGTGACTCTAACTTTTGTTCCCTTGAAGATGTTATTGTTACTTATCTAATCACAGACACAAGAGCTTTTCTGCCTCTTCACCAGCACAGCTGAGTTGTAATCACCATGAAAGCGAAGGCTCCGGGCATACGGCCATACGGGAGTAGGGGCGCAATGAATTTCCTTTTCTGGATTTTCGGAACATAAAAACATTGAATAAGTCACAACAAAAACATTATTAGCAACTATGTTCCCAAATATTCTTACCATAATTAAAAAGGTGATGTGATTTTTTTCAACCTCTCATATTCATTTGGATTTAGTGTTGAGATAATTTTGCAATGTCCAAAATGTTATGTTAATTATGGTTCAGCCCACTACAACATGCAATGTAGGGGTGTCCATGTGAATGAGCAAATGTTCATGCTTGTAGATTTTTTTAAATTTTCTATTAGCATTTGTTATGAGTTTGACCTCTTCTCTCTGTGGCCAGCTGAGTTAGGCTTCTTCTCTCTATGGCCAGCTGAGTTGGGCCTCTTCTCTCTGTGGCCAGCTGAGTTGGGCCTCTTCTCTCTGTGGCCAGCTGAGTTGGGCCTCTTCTCTCTGTGGCCAGCTGAGTTGGGCCTCTTCTCTCTGTGGCCAGCTGAGTTGGGCCTCTTCTCTCTGTGGCCAGCTGAGTTGGGCCTCTTCTCTCTGTGGCCAGCTGAGTTGGGCC
>JACXGK010010681.1:0-17446 GCA_016801125.1 Novumbra hubbsi | reverse complement strand
GATGACAGGAAGAGAGGCAGGCAGGCCAGATGACAGGAAGAGAGGCAGGCACACTGAAAGTGTCTTGAGTGCCTTTCATGATGCTGGTACTTCTACCTTTTGTATCTTGTATTTTGTTTCCTTGCTCTCAAGGGCATCGTGCTTGGTTGGCTTATCATTTGGCTTGCTTGGGACCAACCCCACACTCACACAAACCCACACAAACACCTGCACACACCCATAGACACACACACATGCACACAACTACTCATCTTTAGGTTACATCTCAGGTCAAGGCTGGTTGGGGTAATAGTGTGATTCTGTAAAGTGGATTTTTTTGCATAAGAGTTTGCTACAGTAAGGGGTTAGGGGTTGGTTCCAATTTTATTCACTGGTCTTTGCTACAGTAAGGGGTTAGGGTTGGTTCCAAGTCTATTCACTGGTATTTGATGTAATAGGGGGTTAGGGGTTGGTTCCAATTCTATTCGCTGGTCTTTGCTACAGTAAGGGGTTAGCGGTTGGTTCCAATTCTATTCGCTGGTCTACAGTAAGGGGTTAGGGGTTGTTACAGTTTTATTCACTGGTCTTTGATGCAGTGGGGGGTTAGGGGTTTGTTCCAATTCTATTCACTGGTCTTTGCTACAGTAAGGGGTAAGGGGTTGTTACAGTTTTATTCACTGGTCTTTGATGCAGTGAGGGATAGAGGTTAGTTCCAGTTTTATTCACTGGTCTTACACCTATTTTACAGAAAATCTTTATAGGTTATTTGTAGTTGCTGTTTAAAATTGACCGTTGGAGGAGAAATCCTCTTTTCTTTAACATCGTTTTCACATTGAACATAAACCAAAGTAAAAAAAAAAAAATGTAAATAGATTTTAAATTAAAATAGAAGATATTTTTCCAACTATGAGGGCACTTGCCATTTATTGATCTAAGTCTATAGGCCAACAGACACAAAATGCTTTTCGTAAAGATTGATGAGTATATGGCATCATTTGACTTTGCCTAATACAACGGAAATCCAATCGTATTCCCAATCCGTTTCCTATTGGTTCTTTGTCCTCAGACCTTCTATTTTAATGCAAAAATACAAAACAAGAAATGTTCGTGATTATTAATAAATCCCGCTTCTCAATTGTTTGTGATTATGTTTTTCGGCTACTGTTAAATGTATAATCGGCTTACAAAGGTGATTACAAATATGAAAGGTTGTCTAATATAAGTCAAAAGGAAAAAACACCTTGCCCCTGTTGCTATGAACCCTTCACCTACCAAAAGCCTATTGGATTGTTAGCCAACCAGGCACCCGTCAGAATCATGTCCATTAGATATATTGCATTTTTACTTTTAAATTGCATATGTTGCCTGCAATGAAGTATACAGTTACCTCTTGCCCTATCAATAGTATTCTGAAGCAACGAGGTTTATGCGAATTGTATGTTCACCTGTAAAATGTATTAGGATATATGGCTTACAGGTGCTTGCGTTATGTTGACATATATGTATATACACATATGTGATGACATGTTACTTCAGGTCTACATAGATGCCATACTGAAAAAAAGATCTCCTCCATTACAGACTAGCCACCATTTAGAGCACTTCGACCACATTACTCGTCAATATTATTTAATGCAATTGAGCATAGTTGCATACTTTATCCATCTAATGCGTAAACATTAAAGTATTTTTTTTGCAACGGTTGAAACTTATTGCGCTTCTGTTCTACCACAACGTAACGCTGTTTTTAATAACATCCATTCCGACATTCTTCTAAAACAGCGGATTTTGATCATACATAATAATACTGATAGCTATATAACATCTTTTAAAATCGAGTTTAACAGAAGTACGTCTGGGCAAACCACGGTGAACGTATAAAAAGATCGTACATTTGCATATCGAAGTGTATGAGAGATAAAGACTATATTACAGACGTAACAGTCCATGTTTATTGTTGAAATAATTTTGGACATAGGCTTGCTGGACCTATATTTCTTCATATGGTGTTGTTTTACATAATCATGTTAAGGAGAAAGACAGAACACAACAAGTGTATAGACAGTTCGGAGACCAGGGTACAATCTTTTTCTTTTTTTACTTCAGTAAAGAAAGTTACACAAAAAGTGGCAAGTCTTTCGACAATAAATAATAAATAATTTTGTTGTACAGGAACAAACGAAAAAAAGAAATCCTTTTTTTCCAGAGCTAACGGTCGTTAGACTATAACTTATAACTATACACATCTTTGGGAAAGTAAAATATTATTGGACGGACACAAACTCACACACAATAGTCCCACGAAGCTTGTGGCAAAATAGAGGTATACCTTGTTGCAATGCTTTAGTAGTTGGGCTTTTTTAAGGAGATAATAACAAAAAATGGAAAAGCAATATTTGCAATCCCCTCCAAACGTCGTCATATCAGGGGAAGAATCTCAGGTCAAGCTATTTTATAAACAGAATAGCCAGACAGTCGTTTGTTTGTATATTCAAACATTAATGCGCAAATGTAGCCAAGATTTAAGATTTCATCTTCAATAATAAAGTTAATATTTTTCCTAGAGGTCCATGGGTCCAAGGTTTTGTCAAAGTGTTGTTTTCCGTTTTCTTTTTTGGCAAAACTGTAACCAGGCATTTCCAATCGGCAGCACCAGTCATGGTTGATGTAGGAGTAAGATCTATCCATCTCGTTACCTCAGACACTATGATGCAGGCAGATGCGCCATACCCAACTCCTTGCAACATGCGTCTTCTTCTAGCCTACATCGCCGTCCTCTCTACTCCACATCTCCGGGTTCGTTTTGCGGCGGGTGGCCTGAAGGACGTATTACGGTTTTATGGACGGATCTAGGTAATCCATGATTGTCTTCACAGTGTAAAACTACAACCAGGGGTTGCTTTGTCATTATAAAGAGGCGTCGTGCAGTAGGAGGAGGATTCTCTTTTCTCTCGCGGGTCGAATGAAATCAACAAGAGAGACATTTCGCTTCAACCCCGAGTCAAGTTTTCCCGTTTTCAGCCAGTTCGCCTTTTGCCCAACTAACATCACCGACCTCGTCATCCGTCAGAAATATGACAAAGTCTGACGTTGTCTACGATCGGTCGGAGAGGTCCTACGCCTCTATAGGGCTCGAGACCATGCTGTTGGGTGTGTCTGGAAGCTGGGACGACATCGATGCCACTTCGCTCACTGTCGAGTTGGAACCGGGTCCCCCCTCCGAGAAATTGACCTGAACACAACAACAACAAATATTATGACCTCGGTCAATGGTCAATACATGAAGTCAATAATATACGAACATGCCCTAATATTAAAGCGACATCTCAACAAACACCTCACATTATTGACCCTACATCAAGATATTATGTCATCAATAGTATTTGTTATTGAAATATTTATGCCAGTCGACGCAATAATATGAATTAGGAATAAACGTCTGCTCAGGACCGTGACATTTCAACACCAATTCGTGACATCACATATGAACAGCCTCAAAATTCCAGTAATTAGCAACCAATAATAACACACGCGCAAACGATAAACCTCCCTCGTCATATAGACCCGGACGGGCGATTTGGCCCTGTCATAGACGGAGTCCCATAAGCTGGACTCACCAGTTGTTGAAAAGCGGGCTGGTCGATGTCACTCTGCAGCGCAAAGTCACTGAGGACCTTCCAAGGCGGTTGGTAACTCTGCACTTCCACTGGGTTTGCCTGCAAACCACCGTCGTGTCTCTCCGGGCTGGCAGCCACCATCGGAGTGCCCGTCATTCCCTGGATATTCTGCAGATAGTCCCAGAGAAACTAATCGTCATATAAAGTTCAAAATTAGCACGTCAACATTGACAGAGCAAAAACACAACATTGGGTATGCAGAATATGATGACGATGTTTGGTGTTTTGCAGTCATGTTTGATATTTGTGGTGTGTGTGTGTGTGTGTGTTAGTGTATTTGTCATTCTGGGTGTGCGTGTGTGTGTGCTCGCGTGTGTGTGTGTCAGTGGTTGTGTGTGTGTGTGCGTGTGTGCGTGTGGGTCCGTGTTTGTGTGTGTTTGTCCTAAATAAAGGAGCACGTATGCGCCTGCAAGTGGATTTATTCCTCATTCACATGCAGACGTATAGGGTTTGTGGCTGATTCCATGTCATCCCAGTTATTGCGAGAAGAAGAAAAAGTGACTTGACAAGAATAGGAGTATTCTAATGAAACAGCTACAACAGTCAACCAGCACTTCGACCGATAAGAAAACCTCTGTATCTTATTCTTTATTCCATAAAGACCAGACAGGGTCTCACCGTTTTGTCGTTGGGCTGCTGCTGCTGTAACTGTTTCATCAGAATACTCCTCTTCTTGTCCTTGCAGCGCTTGTTTTGGAACCAGACCCGGATGACTCGGGGACTGAGCCCGGTCATCTCCACAAGCTGCTCTTTCATCAGCGCGTCGGGTCGGGGGTTTGCATTGTAGCAGGTCCGCAACGTGTGGAGCTGCTTTTCGTTAAGAACTGTCCGGACGCGAGTGGTCTTCTCCGGCTGTTTGTGGACATGCGGTCGGAGCGCAGGCTGTCTGGCTGATATTGGGTCTGCTGTTGGGAAGGACAAGAGGGAAACGAAAATATCATTATTTATCGGAACTAATGCATAACGAGTCTGTAAAAACGATGTAAATGTTGAGAATGGAAAGCACTAAAATGTTGCTATATCAGCACATTGGAAACCAAGCGAACATTTAGGTTCCATTTAGACAAATATTACATCAACTACCATCCCACAGACCAAAGCGTTTATTAAGTTATGTTTCAGTTTCAGCAGCCGCTTTCCAAATGCTTGTTAGGCCTGACTTTAAAATAAAGCGAATGCTATAATGTATGTTACAAATCAACAACAAGTAATACAACTAAAAGGCATCGGTAATCAATGATTCCACTGCAGATAGAGCACGTACCAATACTTTGAAACTATCCAATATCCAATATAAAACTATTAAACTATAATACAAATGGTTAACAACTTTAAGAGAACGTAATGAGCAAGATTGGGCAGATATAGATTAATATAGTTGCAATATGTTAGATTTTATTTTCATGAAATAATTTATTTTGTTACGAAGACATATATTGCTTTGGCTGTTTGCCGAGCCGTGTTGGGTAGACATAGTCTAATTTCCCGAACAGCTCTAACGTCCACACTAATTATGAGATCGGTTACACATAGCAGGACTAGGATTCACGCAGCATGATAAAGTAGGCAAGTACATTAGACTATTCTTATTGCATTCCCAAATGGTTGGCATAACCCCTCCAAAAATCCACTTATGGGTTGATGCGGTACTATTATTGTGGCACGTGCACTAGAGTAGGTTACATTTAATCCAGGCTACAGGCCCCGTTATGCTTTTGTGTCAACAGGGCGCAGACCTTTAACACCACTCACATATGTAGGCTACCGACTGTCATGTTAATGCTACGAACATGAATGCATTAAAAATCCGTGCCCCCCCCAAAAAAAATAATGTAACAATGGAAACACAAGTTATTTCGTCTGTGCAATGTTGACAATGTCAGTTGTACATTGTGACCATTGGTTTAAGAAACCCCCCGCAACCACTGGAATCCTACATGCGCGAATAATAGCATACAGTATTCAGTGTGTCTGAAATATTTGTTTTTAACGTGTAAAGAAATATAATATATGATATTGCATTTTTTAGTAAATTAATTTAATAATGCTTCTAAGTGTTGAAGCTACGTAGTCCCGTTTGATGTTCACAGTTGTATTGTTTAGTGACAATATAGCCTAGTCCTTAACGCAAGCTGCAAATCCTGACAAAATGTTTCCCAAAAGCTGTTTTGCGTTGTGTCTTTATATATACATACGTCTATAGCCTGAAGTGTTAAGGTACGGAGAAAAGTATACCTTTGGAAAATCGAAAATTGTGTAATCTATGATGCTGTAGATTCATCGTTGATTCAATGGGCTAAACATTCTAACAATTTTATTACAACAGCAACGCAAATTTAGACCGACGTCAAAGGAATACTCAACACCACACGCGCACACACAAATACAAAAAATCTACAATACTGACAACTGTATGAATTGTTAACTCACCTGCCATTTGTAAAGGTCTGGCTGGGTGCAGGGGACTAAGGGGATCGCCGGAAGCCATGGTGGCCCGCTCCACGACGTCGTGGTCGGCCCGGCAGAACAAGCCGTCCTCCCTTAGAGCGAACTCGTCCCCCGGGATGAGCTGTCGGCTGCAGGCCACGCATCGAAAACACTCGATATGGTACACCTTGGAGCGCGCTCGCATCACGAAGTCATTCTTGCTGAAGCCGATGTTGCATTTAGCGCACTTTATCCCGTATAACCTGGAGGATAAGGGGGGATTGGGTGACTCAGGGACACCTAAGGCAGGCATTCGACAGTGTGTCTGTACGGTGTCTGTCTGCACGGCCGGCCCAGATAACAAGAGAGACGCGCGAGGGCCTCTTTTCAGGGACGGATTGTCCGGCCTTAATATTGAGTTGTGTTTACACGATATGAAATTACACGAAACCAGTGGACAATAATGCTTTCACAATGATGAAGACTTGTTTATGAAAAAAGGACAACATAGCACATATAGGCGTGTTATGCAAAATTCCAAAATGACTTATGATGATGATTGCTATTGAACATATATTATTAGTAGTACTAGTAATACTGCTACTACAAATACAGGCGAATACGGTATTTGATTGACATCAGTATATTTTGATACATAAATATAATCGATCTTCAGTCTGCAATAATGACCATCAATGCTGTTAAAATTGCAGTAGCATACTAAGTCGCTAATTTCGGTAAAATGGTTTAAATACAATATGTTTACGGTTGTGCTTAAATTCGACAGGAAAGTTGGCCTAATGACAGTCCTCATCAGAATTTAGAAAACAGCATTTCTAATGTTATGCTTCTGTAGCCTATTCATTTTAATTATGCTGAGTCTGTTGTGATACAATCATTAATAATAAAGATTTTGTAATGTACAAAAAACAATATATAACCATGTCTGGTAAATTAGATTATTTAAATATTCCTTCAAAATAGCATTGTCCAGGATGTCCGACTAAGTATATCAAGCGAAAAATAAATGTTGACGTCCCATGTAAAACATATTATTAACATAGCCAGTAATTCGTGAACGTGTCAAGCAATCAATAGGTAACAAACAATGTTATCAACGCGATGAAATTCATAACAGCTGTTTACCTGACATAGTCTCTTTTACAGTAGGTCTTCCCGTCTCGGACAAAGCAGGTACACGACTCGTCCAGATACTGATTACACTCAGCACACTTCAAACAAGCAGCGTGCCACTCCAGGTCCGGCGAGACCCGCAGAATATACTGGTCATGGATCTGATTGCCACAGCCAACACACAGCGAGATCAGGCGCTTTTCTGGAGAACAAAGTTGGAGCAATATTATTATAATGTATATTATATTTAAAGAATATTACGTAGTTATGTCCCATGCGGTGACGGACAGGAGGGGGTATATTTGCCGCTGAGGCAGAATCTGGACAACAAGGGCAACGTCTAAACAATTATTATTATATTATTAAAAATAAAAGTCGGCGTTAATTATTGTGCTTGAAATTATTAGAAATAATAAGTATTGGTTGTTAACGGATATAATAGTATTTCTCAATGCGTTAAAGTTTTCACTGTTATTAAATGAACAAACTGCAATTATTTGCATTAGGAGCGGAAAATAATTTTACAGAAAATTCTATGGAAATCTATGGTATCTTTCAGCCCGTCCTGCTGTAGGCTATAACACAAAACTTTGCACGAGCCGTTGTGCACCGGCGAAAGAAACACCAACTTGTAAATGAGTGTAATCTCGCGTCAGTTTTGGAATCACTCGAACAAATCATACAAAACAGACACTTGATTTAAATGGCATCATGACTCCACTTACTTTTCGGCGGATCCCCCATATCGCCCATGTCCAAGAAGTAAGGCGGCGTTAGGTCCACTTTAAAAACGTGGTGCAACAGTTTTGAATCTTGGGGGTTTTCCTTCTCCTCTCGACTGCGTTTATAGAGCAGTCGCCGGTGTTTCGCCCGACGCTTGCTGAGTCTAACCAGTTGTTGCAGGACTTGTTCGGCCTCGGAGTAGCTCGGGAGGGCAAGGGTGTGAGCGGATGTTCTCGGGTGCCTGGTCCCTGTGCGGCGATGGTGCACGCTAGTCGGTATTTCCCAGTCAAACTCCCTTGCACCAACTCTACTCTATCGCCATTGGGCTGACGTAGGACACTGAAACGTCATCATTATGGGATGCTGATTGGTTATGAAGAGCGGAGCAGCTGTTAGTGTTAGCGGAGTCCAAGTACCCACCTACCACGCTCCTATTCTGCATGGATCACTCCACACTCCACTAAAGCAAGGCTTTTTTCCTACTTTGTCATTGATATTCGGAAATCATTAATTTGTTTACTCATTAAATTATGAATTTCCATAATGGAGTCAACAAACACAATTCAAAGCAGTCATAGGCTCTGACCGGCGTGACTCCTTGGATTGTATGCTCCACTCTTTCTCTTGCTACAAAGCTTCTTAAACGCCGTGCTCACAGAGAACTATTTCATTCTTCACTTGGTAACCTTTGTGGTTCCAGATAGAACACATTTGTGGTTCCATATAGAACACCTTTGGTTCCAGATAGAACACCTTTGGTTTCAGGTAGAAAACGCACACAGATTTTTACATTAATTCTTAAAGGGATTCTATCTGTATACCTACATGGAACCAAAAGAGTCACCTAGTTACATCTGGAACTACAGCGGCTCTACTGGGAACCTCAAAAGAGGTTATGGAAAGGGTTATCCAGAAGAGTTCAGAACATTTTTTCTGAGTGTGGCATAGCTGATTTTATTTTGTCTACATTTTGGTGTGACAATTTGATAGAATCCTTTCTCGGTTTACACTACTTCTTTGGGAGACGGAAAACGCGTAAGAAGGATATGTTAAGATATGATATATCTTATTTATCTATTATGTAAAATAATATACATAAAATTATAATAATAGAACTGAACTAAGCAGAATGCCTTGCATGTTGCTGTGATGTAAGCTTGCTTTACAGGCACACCACACCACGTCTTTAATGTTAACCGTATAGACTCATTTTTGTTTATTAAAAATATGCGTAATTGCTGACATTATAAAACGATATGAGCTAAGTAAAACGATATCATTTCAAACACACTGATACTACGATAGATATCCGATTTGCGTGTATTTTACCGAATCAGTGTAGCAGTGTTTCTTCAGTCAGACAGTTCTAACCCCAACTGTCATTACCATAAATAATTACAGATAATGACACCCCTACAGCCGCGTATAGAATACAAACTCCATTGTGGAACATCATATTATAACCGGGTAGAGAAAGACCATCTCTGGACGGCCTAGGCATAATTTGGCCGGATGTATAACCTAATAATATAATAATAGAAATATTTCGAAAAGACTTGTTTATATTTTTATTTAAATATAGACTCGTTCCCTAACCTGTGTTTGCAGTTGCGCAACACTCTGAGGATACGTCGGGGAGTGTTTACATAAGCTTAAAACACATGTCCAATCAACACATTTGAAAGAGTATTAATATAACTATAAACGCTTCTAATGAGTGTTTTCAGCATTTCTTGATACTGAATAGCCTACGACAAATCGGGATCACATGGCCTTTTTTCTTCACAGACTACACAACACATCTATGACGAGTCCAACTTTGGCCGTTGTGTGAATAGCTCGTCAGACCAGCCACAGAAAGAGCTCAGAAACCAACCGGTCATATTAGACCCAAACGCGCCCTCTTGTGTTAGTGTCGTGACCCTATTCCGCAACCCTTTAACCCCGCAGACAAAGACCTGTGCAAACCGTAATGTGGACTGCTTTAGTCCTCTTCCAAAGCCTTTCATTCACCCGCAGGTGTCATTTTAGTAACACGGGACGGTGATACCAGACTGTAGGAAATAATAGACATGTTTGACAGAGGTATATAATTGCATTACTTTCCCCCCTGAAAAGCTTTTTTTCTGAAGAGTATAGTATTAAAAACCTGGATTCACACTGGAGAACATTGCCAAGAGTGTGTTTGATGGTCAGGTAGAAAGAGACGGGAGGAAGCATATAGTGGAAGAGAGAGAGGGAGAGAGAGAGAGAGAGAGAGGGAGAGAGAGAGAGAGAGAGAGAGAGAGGGAGAGAGAGATGGAGAGAGAGAGAGAGAGAATGAAAAAAGGGGGTTATGGAACCAATGAAAAGACCTATAAAAAGGGTAAACACTTGTCTTTGTGGTCACTCTGCTTTTCAGGAACACGGTGGAAGATGCTTTCGTCTAGATTACAGGTATTACCTGGCTTTTAGACACTTCAAGACGCCATCGCGCCATTGTTTGATTAGCCTACATAACCTACATTGAGGGCCTGTCTCAAATAATTTCTAAACGATTTCATAAAATCTGCGTATGTGATGCAATATATATATGTATGTATATATATATATATATATATATATATATATATATATATAAGAACACATATTGCAGTTTCTTTTATGTAATTGTTTTCTTGAAAAACAAATAATTAATTTATTGCAAAAAACAAATAATAATAATATGGCGGGATATGTTTTACCTGTTTAACGTATTTTCTGACAGCGTAGTTTGTTTGAAAGGCTTCCATATTTCATTGAATGTGTGTTTGTGTGTCAGAGAAAGTGAGAAAATAAAAATAATTGAGCTGAAAGAGAGAAATGCAACGCGCCGGTGCCTCAACGGGTGGTGCGGTCCGTGCTGTGTGTGTTTTGTGGGTTCACTCAGCCTCTATGTTGATGTGCGTGTGTGTGTGTTTGTGTGTGTGTTTGTTTGTGTTTGTGTGTGTCGGTTCACAACCCATGGCATTGATAACAGGTAGATTGAGGGAGGCTCATACAGAAAGGTATAGTGATTTATTCATTCATATCGTTTATTGCACCTGCACCTCACGTGCAACACTACGTGTCCACCATAACTCATGTGACCCCTCCCTCCCCTTCACCCTCCCCTTCCCCTTCCCTCCCTCACTCCCCTAACATGACACCCCTCGGTAGCAGGACGGAGATATACAGCATACTCCTCCGAAACGGTGAATTTGCAATGCCATGGCAATAAAATGGTTGTTACGTATAACTAAGCTGTTTCCATGGTATAATCATTTTTCAAGTCAAGCAGTCTTGAATGCCCGATAAATAAAAAAGTGATTATTAGGATATTTTAAATGTATATTTCGAGTGTTGTCTGTTCGAGTGGACGTTGGTTGATAATAAAGATAATGTTCTGTTTTCTGGATGCACATAAAATCAAGTAAAATAAGGGCCAAACTGTATATCCCCATACAGTGAGGTTTGGGCTGTGGGAGACTGTGTGGAACCGTGTTATTTAAAGCTAAGCGCATTTCCCACTTCCCACTTACGCGCACTTCCCAACTTCCCTTATAGCCAGACACAGACTACACTTCCATTCAGACACACATGCTTCTGCATGTAATAGTTTTGGAAAAGGAGGAGGGATGAGGAGAAGGTAGAAGAGGTGAAGAAGGGGAGGTGGTGGAGGCAAAGGAATGATATTCATTTTCATATTTTACCATTTGTGACGATGATGATGTTGACGATGATGATGGGGATGACGATGATGACGATAATGACGATGAGGATACACCTCTGAACTGAGTAGAATAAAATAGAACAGAATTTAACATACTTCTAAATAATATAATAGAACATGGCATAATATACCATTTTAATATAAATAAACAGAATAAAACAGTATACAAGATAAAATCACAAAATGCCACAAAAATAGACAAAACTACACCTGGAAAGATGTTTAATTCAGAGAATGTTTACAGTTCTCTTGGATTTGTTATATTTTACAACATTTGTTTCATATTATCTATTGCAATGGGAAGCATTAAAATGTTTTTTACATTGTCGTTTTTAAATAGCGTACTTAAGCGTAACAATTATTAAATAATGTACCTTAAGTGCAATTAAGAACCTTAAGTGTGTTTATGTATTTTTTAAGGAAAACATGTATTTAAACAATAAACAATTTGACCTAGGCTTTCAATTGTATGTGGAAATGTATGTGAACGTAATCTATGAGTTTCAAATTCAATTTTAAACCATGTGTTATTATAAAATGAAATCATTTCTGTACATTTGGGTGTTCTACAACACCATGAGCACTGCTTGACTTGGGTGTGAGCTTACCAGAGCTCAGTTCCAGTAAGACACATGTTGAACTGCTTGAGATCCTGCTCTTTGTAAATAATCTCATTCAAATGAAAAGTATTTTAGAGATTCTGAACCTAAATATAAACAGCACAAGCACCAAAATAAGCAATGGCACCTATTTTTGTCCAATTCAAGCTATGGCCAGAACGTTGGTTTTAGTGATATGTCAGACCACAGTACCATGTTGAAGATATACGTATCCCATTCCCAAACAGCATGTGCCGCACATTTAACCATGCCGGAAAATTAGCGAAATTACTCGTGGCAACTTACTTAAAACATTTCTTTCTAGCAATGAACCTAGTGAATTTTACCAAATACTCTCAGCTTTGGCCTAGTATGAATGGAGTAATAATCATGCATTACTTGCTTCCACTTTGAGGTCCTGATGCAGGAAAGTTTGACAGTTTAGCTGGCTAATCGACATTTCTAGAATGTGAAAACCTAAAGTCAAGGTTGTAGCTTTAACCGTTTCAAAATGGTTAACACCAAACTGTGAACGAATAGGTGTGTTCATTAAAGCCCAATAATATTATGTTTTTAAGCCAACCAATGCAGCTACACTATGAGACTGTCACTGCTCTGGCAAAAACTATGTAATATTAGCCACGTTTTATTTGAGCAATATTAGCCCAGTTTAATCTGTCTATTATTAGCCACATTTAATATGTGCACAGAATATTATTATTCCTCTAGTGTTTTGTTTGCAAGGTTGGATTTCACAATACTGGGGTAGTCCATATTTGGAGAAGTGGATAGTGTACCAGTGCAGTTTACGTAGAAAGCGTAACGTAGAACCGTTTACGTATTCTAATGACACCAGGTTGCACATGCTTGCGTTGGTAGTTAACTAGTGAAGTTAATATCAAGCAGTATATTATACATTATACATAAGCCAATGAATGACAGGCCAGCCCACGAGGCTGTCACTTTAGCGGACTCATCCGTGTACTGGCAAAACCCCGGGACAATAAAGCGATTCATGTCCCGAAAAAAAAGCTATGTAATAATACGTATAATTCACGCACAAACTATATAAGTATTAAGCCAGTGCCTCTATTGCCTTAACTATACAGTAATAAAACCGACATACTTAACATGTAACATTAAAAGTATATGCTATCAGGAATGTAGATTAGTGTTCGTTCTTCTTGCAAAGCTGGCTAGCAGGTTAAATGAATAGTTGAGGACAAACGGTATAACCGGGGAATAACGGGATACATGCTTTCAGTCAAACTCTGGTTTAAGTCTCTGAATTGACGGTAATATATGCTCCTCTAAGATTTCACGTCTGTAGAAAACGGCCATAAAGCAAAATCTGGAATAAACATTCTCAGTTATAAACGGTGACGGCAAACAAATATTATCAAACTGTTTTCGTTAAACAATACGCAAAAACTGAAAGGGATTATGCCCCTAGCTTTCAGCTACTTAGAGCGGAGATCAGCCATGAGGAAGAAATGAGCGAATGGGAAAAAATCTCTTTCTGGCCTTAGTTCTTGTTCCAAACAAATAATTGATGTGTCTGCAATATTTAATTAATCGTGTTGTCTTTATATTGAGTTTTAAAGTGGAGAACAAGCTGTCCCCATTGAAAACAAGACTGCTATTGTATCCATTCCATATGCGTTGGGCAGTTGGTTTAGGCCCCTTCAAGCTTGAGGGTATTAGATATAATACAGAAGTAATAGTAATAGTACGAGACAAAAGGTATACTGATATTAGACATTTAGATACTGGTACATGGATGCTGAAAAAGTATAAAACACAGACATTTAGGTGTCAACCAATTTGATTCCAAGCACAAGCATTCGCTGTGATTAAGACACTAATAAAATTAATGTACACAAACCTGTCAAATATAAAATGCACATGTTAAAGAGGTCCTTCTGCTCCAATACTTTGCCACTATTTAATAATTCACAGGCAAGCTGACTACAACCCTATGGGAATATTTTGTGAGTCAAGGCACAAACATTTCCCTTGTAAACATCCTGCGGTTAATATGAATGTATTGGGACAAATGTAGTATGACACGTGGGGACAATTATGGACAAGGGCCACACCGTGAAGAGACATCTCGCCACTGTCTAACCTCAGATTCGTCCTCTTCGGCGTTGCACGAGTGACTTAGTAAATATCTTGCATTCTGTAACTCAAAACATGCTGATTTCTTTGCCGACGCACATCTGAGGCTGTGTCGCCTTGCAGGCCTTCCTGCCAGGGCCCACGGTCAGTGTGTGGCTTCATCATCGATCCTGTTTCACAGCTCGATGCTTGGTTGCCCTCACAAAGGCCATGGACAACTAACAGGAGGAAAGGGAGGGCACACACACATTTTGCAATAGCTCACACTCTGCAGTTAATATTTAAGCATTAAGGTATGGGGTTGTTATATTGGACCAATAACACAAACCCCAGAGGAGCCAGATTTCTATAATAAAGCGTTTACTAATTAAACTATTATTACTACCAATGGTATATGCTGTCTCATAGAACAGGTGGATAGAATCCAGGATGCTGATTGGCTGATAGCCCTGGTATGTGAGACCACAGGTATGACAACACTTTTTACTGCTCCAATTGTCACGGAAAACAGTTTAAAAGAGCTGTAAGATCTTGGGGGGTGGAGTTATTTTGCCAATATACTAATATTCTGATTGTGTGGCACTCTGCGATGCGTCGTGCCTAAGTTCAGCTCTTAGCCATGTATTGGAAATAGAGCACACCTACTCGTGCTTACTGCTTACATATACCTCAGGATTTCAGCCAATCACTGTGCAGGGCTCCAACCAACGTGGTAGCATGGCTGGATGATGGATTTCCTCTAGCGATAGACATCCGACATCTCAATGCCCTAAGAGTGAGTGTGATGTGGGGAACTCCAGCTCTCCACAAAGCTGTATTTCTGTTTGCATTATGCGTGTGTGTTTCTGTGTGTCTGTGTGTGTGTATTACTTGTGTTTGATGTGTGCGCCTTCCACGCCTGCAAGAGTGTGATTTGGAAGGTGTGTGTGGGTGAACGTCGGTGCGTGGCATCTCCGACGTGGGTAAGCCGGGTCAGTCTCCGTCTGTACTGCCCGGTGTGTCTGTCATGCCGCAGGGGGTCCCTTTAGCAGAGCGGCACAGAGGAGGCCGGCCTTTGTGTGCAGATCCTCCCTCACTTCTCTCAGACCTAATGCTCCTCCTTCGACTTGAACGCTCTCCCCGGGCTGAGAAAGAGAGATTGAGTGTGCAGTGTGAAGGCGTAAGAGAGGAAGATGGAGTAGCCACCACTTTGGCAGATAAACCCTGTTCTTATAATAGTTTGTCATGTACTGAAAGACTGTGCAGAAGACCAAACGCTTCAAACCCGGGGCGGGAAAATCACACTGTTGCTGAAAAGAAAGCATTTGAGTGCCACAAACAACATGGCTGGTGATTTACAGCTCAGTGAAGCAAGCTAGTTTTATCTTCCTTTTGAAAGAAATACGGTAGAAACGAATCTGAGTAAGGTATTTAATAACTAGTGGTCTCTTTTTTAATCCTAATATCTGGTGGTCTTTGTTTAATCCTAATATCCAAGGATCTCTCTTCAATCCTAATGTCTAGTGATCTCTTTTATTTTAACATCCAGAGGTCTTTGTTTATTCCTAATATCCATATATAACAGTTTGTGGTCTTTCATCTTAATATCTAATGGTTTCTATGTCATCCTAATATCTGGTAGTCGTTCTTGAATCCAAATATCTAGTAGTCTTTCTAGAATCCTAATATCTGGTCTTTCTTTTTTCTTATAGGTAGCTAAGGTTGTACAGTATCAAGTCAGTCGGGTGAGATCAACCAAGTGATTCACCTTAGAGACCATTTTATACAGCATCCACAGGAGGAGAAAATAACGTACAACATCATACTATGAGGAATCATGCAACCTGCTGATCAACCCGCATCTTACTATTTTCATGAAATTAAAGCAATTTAAATTAAAACTCACAGGGTTGCTTGAATCGTGAGCACATGCAGATGAGGGTTGGACCCAAAATGATCTTGTCTACCTGTCATCACACAGCCAACCACTCAACCTTGGTCTGAATTCTGATGTCAATACACAGGACAAGGAGCTCTCCATGTCTCTACACACAAGCACACACAATGTTATAGTACACAAAAAGGAACACTCCACATCTCCAAGGACCTCGACTGCAGGTGTTCTGCAAGGAGTTGCCTGTAACAGGGCAAAAAAACAGACAGGAAAACAGAGTGACAGACAGGGAGACAGACAGGTAGACAGTCAGGGAGACAGACAGGGAGACAGACAGGGAGACAGGCAGGGAGACAGACAGGATTATGGGTCAGATAGACAGGCAGAGACAGACAGGATTATGAGTCAGATAGACAGGCAGAGACAGACAGGATTATGGGTCAGATAAACAGGCAGGGACAGACAGACAGGATTATGGGTCAGATAGACAGGCAGGGACAGACAGACAGGATTTTGGGTCAGATAGACAGGCAGGGACAGACAGACAGGATTATGGGTCAGATAAACAGGCAGGGACAGACAGACAGGATTATGGGTCAGATAGACAGGCAGAGACAGACAGGATTATGGGTCAGATAGACAGGCAAAAACAGACAGGATTATGGATCAGATAGACAGGCAGAGACAGACAGGATTATGGGTCAGATAGACAGGCAGGGACAGACAGGATTATGGATCAGATAGACAGGCAGAGACAGACAGGATTATGGATCAGATAGACAGGCAGGAACAGACAGGATTATGGGTCTGATAGACAGGCTGGGACAGACAGGATTATGGGTCTGATAGACAGGCAAGGACAGACAGACAGGATTATGGGTCTGATAGACAGGCAGGGACAGACGGACAGGATTATGGGTCTGATAGACAGGCAGGGACAGACAGACAGGATTATGGGTCAGATAGACAAACAGAGACAGACAGGATTATGGGTCAAATAGACAGGCAAAAACAGACAGGATTATGGATCAGATAGACAGGCAGAGACAGACAGGATTATGGGTCAGATAGACAGGCAGGGACAGACAGGATTATGGATCAGATAGACAGGCAGAGACAGACAGGATTATGGGTCAGATAGACAGGCAGGGACAGACAGGATTATGGGTCTGATAGACAGGCA
>JACXGK010010680.1:0-17447 GCA_016801125.1 Novumbra hubbsi | reverse complement strand
CAGATATATAGCGAAGGCTTGAAAGCCGAGTGCTGCGTGGAAACGCAGGAGTCAAAATAACAAAATACCTAACAAAGAATGACCAGCGTGGTACTTCGTTTGAACTGACACTGAGCCAAGGGAAACGGGGAACTAAGTAGGGCCAGTGATCAGTGTGATGAGGTACAGGTGCGTGCAGGTGGCCAGGTGTTTGGTGACTATGTGATTCGTGACAGGGAGGAGCACATCGCTCACAGGCCACCAGAGGTAGCCAACGGGCCAGCAACAGTCAGGTAGGGTGGAACCCTGACATTATTCTAAATAAAAAAAATAGAATAAATTCAACCCTAGAGAAATAAGGTAAATAATAATACAACATTAAGCACTGCATTGGATGTCGTCAAATACACTCGCTAGAAAGTATACAGTATATTTGCATTTCAATAGAGACTTTATTACCCACACACACACAACGTAGGGCACATTCCTATTGAGAGAAGGGGTGCTTCAAATGGAAGTGTGCTCTAGTCTTTCAGATGAGCTTCAGTCTTTCCTGCTGAAAGCCAGCAGAGGGTTTTGCACTGCTGGTCTTCTTGGAGGGGCCAGTGCCTATCTCCCCCTGTATGTGTGCCCGGGCAGGCAGTAGGATGTGCAGTGAGTGTGCCAGGGCAGACAGTAGGATGTGCAGTGAGTGTGCCAGGGCAGGCAGTAGGATGTGCAGTGTGTGTGCCAGGGCAGGCAGTAGGATGTGCAGTGTGCCCGGGCAGGCAGTAGGATGTGCAGTATGTGTGCCCGGGCAGGCAGTAGGATGTGCAGTGTGTGTGCCCGGGCAGGCAGTAGGATGTGCAGTGTGTGTGCCAAGGGTAGGCAGTAGGATGTGCAGTGTGTGTGCCAAGGGTAGGCAGTAGGATGTGCAGTGTGTGTGCCAATGGTAGGCAGTAGGATGTGCAGTGTGTGCGCCAAGGGCAGGCAGTAGGATGTGCAGTGTGTGCGCCAGGGCAGGTAGTAGGATGTGCAGTGTGTGAGGCAGCTGTAAGCAGTTGTCTCTAATTTGGGATCCTATTTCAGTTGCCCTTCTGTTTTGTGGTTCATTGTTTGTGCCGTTTGTTTTCTGCCTCAGTTCCGGTTTCCTGCTCTTTTTGTTTTTGTCTGTATGACCTTTAAAAAGAAGAACAATAAATAGGATGTATACTTCTTCATGCTCTCCTCCTCGTGTCCTGCATCTAAACCGTGACCAAATGGAGTTGCACCCCAGGACTCTGGGGAGGAGTGCCTCAGAGGTCTAGCCCTGGATTCAGCCCAGGAGAACTCAGAAGCCACGTCAGCATTCCTGAGGCAGGCTCAGCCACCAACCCAGGAGAACCCCCATATATGGTGGTGGGAGGAAGAACCCCTGCTGTGGGGACTCAGAACGGAGCCCCTCCAGGCGTGGGGGCAAGAGTGCCTAGAACCGTCAGAGGAGGAAGGCGACGAGGTGCTTCTGTCTCCCAACTCGTGGGAGTCATTCCTGAGCCACTGGAAAGGAGGAAGACATCCTTTAGCCTCCGACCCGGGATTCTCCGACTCTGGAGGAGCAGGCCTGGTGGTGGAGGGCATGGCTGGCGCAGAGGCATCCCCAACACAGAACCTGCAGCGGCAGAGAAGGAGGACAAGGAGACCTTCCAACACTGTATGCAGATGTGGAGGGAACGCTTGAGGTTGATACCACCTAGCCACCAGTCCTCTCGTTCCTACCCACCGGTCCCCGCCCCTCTCCCTTCTGAGCCGGTCCACTACCCTGAGCCTCCTGTGCCACCCTTGGAGGGCTGCCGCCACGGACTTTCTGCAGGGGTTGGCTGACGTGCTTTGGGGGCAGATCCATCCTCCTCTGCTCAGGCGCCCTGTCGCAATTTAGGGGGCGGAGCCATCATACACCTGACCCGGCGCCTTGTCCAGCTCCGGAGGCGAAGCCCCCACCTGTCCCGGGGTCTCGTCCAGCTTTGGGGCAAAAACAACAAAACATTCGTTGTTTTTGAGTTTTTTGGAAGAGAACAAATAAAAGGATGCCAAAGTCCACCTTGTGCCCTGCCTGAGAAACTTACAGTGTAGAAGAAAATATTCACATATTCTTTCTCAAGATGCTCCCTATGGTCTGAATAAAAACAATATTAATGTAACCGTTTGAAATATTTTACTAGTGACTATAGTTACATAGGTTACATTGAAAGCATGCACACAGTGGACAAATGCTATAGGCCCACATCTGTTTATTAGTGTCTGTGGACTGGTCCCCTAACTTCTTTGCACTACCTTTCCTCTTCTTACATCAGACTCCATTTTCAAGAACCTCCAGTTCTTCCTTAGCAACCAGACTCCCTCTCTATACGGATCATCATCGTCACTCTGTACTACCTAAAGGACATATCAGTCATTATTCCATTAGGTTAATATACGATTATATGTAAAGGATATCATTGTAATAACATGATGAATAGGACTCTAATGATTTTACAGAGAAAATGGTAGGCCTGGATCAGGTCTGGTTTAGGTTATTTTTACATTATAAACGCAAAGTCACTTTTCAGTTCTTTTGCATAAGCTTTCTTTCTACATAATAGTGTGTTGTACTTCACACAAGTGTGTTATATAACGAATATGCTCTGCTCATTAAAGTCAAGTTATGATTGAGATTTGACTTCACTGCAATATTTCACAGTGAGTTAGGTTTATGACTTCATGGAACATCAGAATATTATGATGTTTGAAATAGGTCGTTTTGGGGTCGGGGCATACATTCTTAAAAGCAACGCTGTTAAAATCTTTCTCAAACGGTTCAGTTCTGTCAACAAAGTAAGTTGTCTTCCAACATCTCTTGGAACAGAAGAGTGTATGTTTCACCAAATGGCTAATTATCTGAAAATGCTATAATGCTTGGTAATTGAAATAGGTGTGTGCTTTATATGCAGACAGTGCATCTGTACAACAAATAAACGGGGTAATCAATTATGTAAGTCAACTGCGAGGGATAGTGGTTCTGTTCATTTAATTAACAAGGTTATCTGTTCTGTGAGTAGATTTTTTGAGGGATAGTGGTTCTGTTCATTTAATTAACAAGGTTATCGGTTCTGTGAGTTTTGTGGGTCTTTTGAAAGTGGGTCTTTCTTTTATTCTATCTTTCTTCTGGGAGTGAGTCTCTTAGTATAAAACCCTTTTCTTATTGATTTTACACAGCATTAACCCTCTAGTAGCATTGCAAGAAGCAGCAGAGTTTTTAGTAAAATCATGCCTGAGTCAGATCCATCCCTTTGTAAACCTAATTATCTTAAGTGGAACAACTTGTAAAACTAGAATGAAACCCTTAATTTTTGTGTCCTCATTCAGACGTTCCCCCTCAGCTTCATCAGAATCCTCTCACTCCCTTTCCTTCCGGACTGATTCTTTTCTAGTGTTGCATTTTGCTAGTGTCCTTGTCACTACTAGCAGGATGAGGTGGTACCTGCATCTTATTCAGGTAGTCCAGGTCCTCCAGGATGGCACAAACCTTCAGGTCCTCTGGGACATAATGTATTGGCACCAAGTAGCGCCACAGACTGTCCGGGAGCTCACTGATCCGGGTCTGGGAAGGACTCTGCCCAGGACTCCATAAGCCATAAGACCAGACATTTTCGGGAGAGCATACAGGCAGGTGGGGGCCATACACACTACTCGGTCCCATTTATGAAGTGCCATAATTAAATTCAAAAAAGTTGGCGCAGCCTGTGATTTCTGTTGTTTACTTTGATTTTCAGTGTGATCTTAAATCCCGCCGTCAATCTGTTGGTGATTTTGATTTTCATTGACTGTTAATATGTAATTTTGTTCACAATGGATTTCTCAATGTAATTACAAAATGTACAGTAAGGATTTCGATCTTTAATATATTTCGTTCATTGAGACTTGATGTATGATTTAAGTGTTTCTTTTTTAGAGCATTGTAATGAAATTGGGTAATTTCTTTGGCCATCTACAGTCGTAAAGTCAAATTATATTCTTATTAGATTTGGAAATTGTTGTAGCCTATACTGGCTATAATTGACCGCTTAGTGAAAACAAGGAAAAAGTTGGGGAATGTTAGTCGTAAAGTGTCTTCAAATTCAGTTTGTGTCCCCCATCAGTTAGCAAAAAAAGTGCCATAACTTTACCTCACCCTGTGCGTATGCTGTTTAGCAAATTAGGGTTTGTATTGTAGCGACCCGCACAGGCAGCTGGGTGTTTTAGGTTAGACGATTACCTGTATGTCTATCAAACAGCTGTCTGCCAATCACCGGGATGCCTGGTAGGTGCGGATGCCGCGCATCCCGGTGATTGGCGGAGGGGCTTGGTCAGGGGAATAGTTGGAGCGATAAGACGAGGGTGGGCATGGCTTTGGCTTAACTGATTGGTTTTGTTTCTTTGGCGTAGGCTACGGCCAGACAGTAGCCTGTGTTAAGTTAATTAATAAACAGTTGATCTTACTTCATTCCATGTCTGGACAATTGATCCTTCACCATTCAGCCATTGAGACATAAACCAAAAGAAAATGCGTGGGGAACGTTGGTGCCATAGTGAGCTTATCAGGTGGGTTTTATATGGATGCAAAATGAAGCCGAGTGGGTTGATATTATCAGAGTTTATAGTGGTTTGACAGACGAGCTTCGCAAATGCACAACTAGTTATGCTGTTAATTGTATGGCAATCGTCATGTGGGATTTCGTTTTTATATTATAACAATATAGACTACTTGTCAAGCGCTTTGAGATGGTTTTCTATATTCAAAATGCCTTAACAGCGATAGCTGTCTACCACGGCTGACTTTGCCTTGGTTACCATAGTAACAACTCTAGTTTTTGTATGTCGTCTAAAAATTATTTTATGTTGTATGTTTTTGTAAATTAAATAAAACTACATTAAATATTTTAGTTGTGGTAGTAAATATGGAGGACCCAACCTGCCATAATAATAAATAAATACATGTATCAATCATTATATTTACACAAAAATATAATATTATTCATCCATATTTATTTATTTCTGTATTTGTTCTTACTCAAATTCGTTGATTTGTATCAAGAGTGTGAAGATTTACTAGCCTAGGTAGCTGTGACTGTTAGTACACAAAGGGCTACATATGAAGGAATCTATAAAGCTGGACCAGAAATAAAAAATAAAAAAACATATGTAATTCCATTGCATTTATTTAGATTTAGGCTAAGGAACTGTCATAGTTTGGATGCAGGACACAGGGTGCAGACCAAGTTGAAGTGTAGGACATCCTTTTCATATCTTCTCTTTTTCAAGGAACCAGGCTCGAGTGGGTGACCAGACCTCTTCTGGCTGTGCTGGGTGATGTCATATGGGCTGTATATAGTTACTCGTTGCTTCTTTTCTTGCACAGGAAGCAACCCATTTTTGCCAGTCCAGCAGTGATCCTCTTCAGGAGAGACCGTTTTTTGGGAGGTATGTCGACAGCTACAGGAATGCATAAGGGAGTCTTACCAGTAGTGCATAAGGGAGACACCTTATTCTTCTTTAGAAACAGGATCTTTCTTAGTTTCCATTTTCCTGACTTACTCTTTTCTTGGTCCACAGCCTTGTCAGTCAATTTCTCAACAATAGAAACACCAGTTGTTGGTGGTTTCCTCTCTTTCGTGGAGGTGGTGCACTGAGCTGAGACATCAGATTTCCATCGATGTTTACCGTGGCAGGGCGTTTCAGGCCCCAAGCCATCATTGCTCCAGCTATGTCTACGCTTGTAGGACGTCTCAGTGTCTGAGTCGGCAGAGTTCCAATCACAAACTAACAAATCAATCCCATATTGCGTGACATGGTTATGGATGACCTGTGCAAATGTGTTTGCAATGGAACATACAGATCCCTTGTCACCGTGGCATGCGGCACGCATTTCAACACGGTTGGCATATGAATGCAAGGACATCCTGATTAACAAAGCATCCACAATGGTCTCCACAGAATTCACATCACGGAACTCCACGCTGTTCTTCGCTGATCTGACCGAGATTCCAAAACCCTCCAGGGCAAGCTTAATCTGCACGACGAGAGCCTTCATTAGACGGAATGACTCAATGGGTCCCATGGATTCTGGGCTCCATGAGTCATGCAGTTGGTACATGCTGCGATCCAAGATGATCATCAGGGTCTGGGGGCTCATGACAGTGGTGGTGCCGGAGGGAAAGTCTTCATGCAGGACGGAGGGAGTCTTCTCCAGGAGCTGGAGGAGCAGCAACTCATCAGTGTCCTTGAAGGTTTTATTCAGGATGTCCCTCATCTTGGTCAGCATATCCTCGCAGATGGCCCCTAGTCAAATCAACATTCAGTGTTTATTCACACACAACATGTCACAAGAAACCATACAGGAATATAAAAAAAGCAATACCATTATTGACAATAAGAAAAACGAAACAAGAATACTCACTTATTGCCTGCTTTTTGTCTTTGGAGAGTTTCGAGGTCTGGCAGGTTTGGATGGTGCTTTGCGGCTCCAGATATATCCATTTTTTCTGTTTCCCCACAAAATCACTAGACAATTTGGAGGTGCTGTCAAATCTTCCATCTCTTGATGTGGACCCCACGGCATCTGGGTGCACCAGCTTGAATTGGAGGCCCTTATAACGGATGGTAGGGGGACCCATAATTTCCATTACCAGATGTTGGATGGCAGTTTGGCTGAACATCAGCAACAGTTCTTCTAAGAATTTACACTCCATTTTGCGGATGTCCATCAGGTCTTCCTCAGTGTGGTGGGCCCCTGACCTCAGGGCTGCTGTGCTATCCAGAATAATACTGTATGCCAGGTGGATGACTCCCTTCCCAAAGAAACTGATTCTCTTCCATAGGATAACAGACCTGTTTGAGAACAGGGTTGGTCCCAAGGTGAATTTACGATAAATCATGGAGTCTGTTTGGAAATGATCTGCTTTCTGAAGTGTATGGAAAATATCTTCCAGAATTTTACTGCAGATTTGTCTGGCTTTCTTCGGTACGTTGGTGGGTCTTTTCGGTGTGCCTCTGCTGCAGTCTGCTGAAGATTTGACCTCTGTGTCAGCAGTGGGCTGTTGGAACTGCCCGCCCATGATGGACTGCTGGTGAAGACACATTTCTGGAAGGAATACCGCAGTGAAGATAAATGTCAGCAAATCAATGATGTCTTTTAGCTGGCCCATTGTCACATCCTTCAAAACAAAACCAGACATATTGAAAGAGAATTGTTGAAATATTATCAACTTCTGTTTTCGTCCGTTTGAGCAGTTGTATGTTTTAACAACTATGAATAACTATGAATTACCCAATAAAATCTGAACCGAGGCTTTTATAGTTGCTGATAGCGCGCCAACGTCATCAACATATACCATTGTTACGTCAGGTTTATTCAAAAGTGCTGAATAGACATTATGCACGTTCCAAAAACTGCGGAGTTGTGATAAAGCGGTTATCAAGTACAATGTGTCCAATTTCTGTTTGTTTATAAGTTACCAAAAATTATTTGGGGAGAGCGCGATGCAGTGCCATATAACTTTACCTCACGCTGTTTTTATGCTAATTAGCAAATTAGGATTTGTACTGTTAATCCAACATTGTGCCGAGACGTGTCTCATTGGCCACATTATTTATAGCTAGTATTCAGGCTAAATACTTGAGTAGTGTACATTTTGCATATACAGTAGTCCATTATGTGTAAATATACAATTAAGTAAGACCTTGTATAATATAATGGCGTTAAATAGCCTAACAAAGCGTTTATTTTTAAAAAAAATTTCGTATGGTTTGGCCGCATTGCCTTATGCTCGGAGTCATTCCGCAGCAGTCCCAATCCAATTACAAACATGTAAACAAAAAAATAGGCGCATTGCTTCGCAAATATGTCGTTTTTGTGAACTAACAATAATGGGGCAGGTGTTAAGAACCCCCAGGTGTATGGGAAGTCTGGTGACGAACCCGGTTAAAGGCGCCTGCACACGGGCGGCGGTGTCTGTAAAGGTCTCATTGACTTTCAGTCGGAGTCGGAGCGTGGTGCTCGATCCCAAGAGTGGTGCGGATTTCTTGTGCACGTTTACTCGCAGGCGCAAAAAGTTGAAAACTCCTAAACGCCCGTCGTTCAATGAACAGTGTTCATCTTCTCAACCAAACACTCATCATTGACACTATATACGATTGAAGAAAATGATAAATGAATTATTGCTGTTTCGGATTTCCCGGAATTAGACACTTTAACGTTGCGCTCTGCAGGCCTTTAGAGCCATAAACCGAAAGAAAATGCAGCGTTGGTGACATTGTGTAGGGTTTAGGTTTTATATTATAACAATATAGTCTACTTTTCTAGCGCTTTGAGATGTTTTGTATATTCAAAATGCCTAAACAGCGGTAACTGTCTACCACGGCTGACTTCGCCTTGGTTACCATAGTAACAACGCTCTTGCGAAGTTAGTTTTTGTATGTCATCTAAAAATTTATATGTTATACCAACTATGAATAACCCAATATAACCTGAACTGAGGCTTTTATAGTTGCTGATAGCGCGCCAACGTCATCTGCATATACCATTATACCGACATTATGCACGTTCCAAAAACTGCAGAGTAGTGATAAAGCGGTTATCAAGTAAAATGTCTCCAATTTCTGCTTGTGTATAAGTTACCAAAAATGATTTGGGGAGAGCTATGCAGTGCCATATAACTTTACCTCACCCTGTTCTTATGCAAATTTGCAAATTAAGATTTGTACTGTTAAAGATATGCCTTTGCATCCCCTGGAGATCCAACAGCATATTCACGCAGGGTTGTGTCTCATTTACAACATTATTAAACAGCCAATACCAATAGATATCAACTAAAACTAATTTTACAGATTATCCTAAATTATTTTGTTCTGAGTAGGGTACATGTTGCCTTTATGTTTTTGCTTTCCCTTTTCCAGTAGTCCACTAAGTATAAATATAAAATTAAGTAAGGCCTTCTTGGTGGCCTTACTTAGAGAAGCCAGGGTGATTAGGTAAATATGATCTTAAATCCTCCTACAAATAAGGAAAAAGCAATAATGGGAATAAATTGCCTAAAAAACGTGTATTTATTCATTTGTTTTGGAGGAATCATGCAGCATGAATCATAATCAGTTGGTTTAATTTTAGCGTCACCAGTAAACAGTCTCCCTTACTCTAATGCGAATCTGTTGTAGTTAGTCGGCATACATAGAAGAAATATACATGAGATAGCACAATTCGACAAACTGTAATATATGTAATATTAAACAGCAGCTAAAGCTAGCGTTAGTTAGCTGTCTAGGCCTAGCTAACTTAAGCATTAGCACTAACTTCGTTGCTCGATATAACCAGTAGAACAAATTACCTCAGTTAAAATTTACACGTTCAAATTAGCTACTCTCGGTTACTCACTAGCATTTTATTTTAAAGTTTTAATTACCTTCACACACGGTGTTGAGCGCCGAACCGCAACAACTAAAATGAGAAACGAAAGTGTTAAGGCCTTGGTTTCCCTCTCCCAAGCACGTGCAATCCCTGGGGGCGGAGTTTTCGTAGAAAACCTAACAACTTTATTACGTTAATTCCAAAATTGAACATCTTTCAACTTAAATGGTGCAAGCCTAAATATGTTTATGATGTAGGTGTAGATGTTATGATTATCATGTAGGAAATACGAACTCTATATTTGCAAATTCAACAACCTTCCCATTCCTCTTTTTTCAGTGTGTATTTGGGTCGTTATACGATTCTCGCGGCTTCGACTTGACCTGGTCAGAACCTGAGGCTATTAGCATAGCGCCATCAACAGGTGTGGTTTCAAACAGGAGAGAAGCAAGTCTCGTTGAAAAAGCATTGCATCTAGATCTGCTGAAATGCTTAAAAGAAATCTGTAGGGGTGCAAGTTTTTCTGCTTCAGACATTTCATTTATTGTAATTATACAGTATGGTATCATTATATAAAAAATAAGGATAATTGTAATGCAAATGAATTAGAGACATGTCTACCATTTATTTTGTTTATTTAACTATTGAAGTTACAGGGGAAGTCCACCCACAGCAGTTTGTTACAGTTCCAGGATACTACATGCACAAATCCAACGGCTACACACAGTTTAAAAGGAGATATGCCAAATTGATGCGTTTTTCAGTAAAGAAAAAATGCTATTTAAATTTACTAAAGTTGCCTAATTTACAATTATGCCTAATTAAACATATTAATAATTGACGTCAGTTTGATGTATATATTACATACATTTGACGTCTAAAATCACATATTGATTTGATGTAAACATAACGTCAAACATATTGGCCTACATATACATTAAACCAATTTCTGTTATTTTCACCTAATTACCACTGGAAGAAATTGCCATCCAAACTGAATTCAAAATGATGTTATAAAGCATCTTGATAGACATTCAGTCGGAGTAATTCCATGGTGCTTAATCTCATGAGGGGTGCCGCTTTCTGTGCCCGTTTACTCGCGGGTGGAGGAGCCCAAAAAGTTGAAAACTCTTGAACGCCCGTCGTCCATGTCCACTGATTCATTAATGAATGCTGTTTCGGATTTCCTGGAATTAGACAATTTAACGTTGCGCTCTGCTGGCCAATGGATACATAAACTAAAAGGAAATGCAGTGTGGAAGAACGTTGGTGCCATTGTGGGCTTATCAGGTGGGTGTTATATGGACGCAAAAGGAAGGAGAGTAGGTTCGCAAATGCACAACCAGTTTATGTTGTTAAATTGTATGGCAATCATCGTGTTTCATAGAAAAATGTAGAATATAGCCTACATTTCATTGTTTTCTATAATGAAAAGCGCTGTAGAAGTTTAATACATTTTAATTATTCCGTGCGGTCTACCACTGCTGACTTTGCATTGGTTACCATAGCAACAACAACGCTCTGGCGAAGTTAGGTGTCAACAGTTATGTTGTCTACAAATTAATTTATATTGTATATTTTTGTAAAAGTTTCTCCAATTTCACTTTTCTGTAATCATTAGAGGATGTAGTGTCTATATAGGTCAGTGTTACTCGTTACTCGTTACGCTTTTTTGGACACCGTAGATGCACAACGCCAATACATAGCAACAGCCTACTCAACCCTTCTACGCTTTTCATTCCCAAAGCTGTTGCGTATCTGCGTAGCCTATAGCGGACCAAGTCTCTGTGCGCAGTTAGCTGAAGATCAGTTCTGTCAGTAGTTTTCTGTAGTTAACAGTTGTTTTATTATTATAAGCGCAGGGGCTAATTGCACTAGGCAGGCAGATATGCACTAGGCAGATGTGTGTATTTTTGTGCAGGGTTTTTGGTGGCGGCCCACCTGTTGATTTCTTGCTGGTGCGGCTCATTTGAAACAAATAGTGAGGATCATTGATCCAGGTGTGCTTGTTTAGAGTTTCAATTATGGTCGATTGCTATGTTAGTACGAGTAATGGTTGCTGAAAATCGTCTAATTTATGACGTACTTTATTATCTCTTAATACAAGGACACCAATTGAGCTGTGTTCAGATTCACAATAGGTAGCATTTATCTACATCATCCATCCATCTTAATCCATTCGTATAGTCCCATCATCTATCATAATATATTTTCCATCATTGTCCATATTATTTTTAACCTTTGCTTTACATGGCACTGTAGTCCCTTCAGGGGCTACACAATCCAGTTTATGTTTGTACTTTGGAATTTGCGTGTGTATGTCAAATAAACGTCTTTGAAATCAGCTTACGTTTGAAAAATTACCTCTGGTCATTTGTGACTGCTGAAAGACTAACGCACACGCACACAAAGAAAGATGCAAACACTTAGATCTGAATATAAGTAATATCTTTGTCCTTAAAAATCTGAGCGGGAGGGAAACATTATGAAATTGCCAAGAATTATCTAAATTGTATTATTATATTGTATTTGTATGTCTAGGGTTTGTTAAGGGTTTTTTAGCCCATAGAATGAGGGTCATTCTATGGGCTACATGAATGTAACTGTAATATCATCATGTCAATTCTTCCATTAGCATTCATAAACAGTGCAGTACATACAGTATGTCCAATAGATATATGCAATGTTTGCTCTGTAGCTGTAGCTGTAGTAACAACGGTATTAATACATTAACAAACGTCCACATACATTACTACATTTGTATTCCTACACTGCAATGAAAACATAATTTGACCAATTAACTAACAGCCTACAAATAAAATAAAATTAATATATATTTTTTTGGAATAAGTCATATTTTCCTGTTATCATGTCACGACGATGAAACAATTTCTATTTGCTGTCTCATTGTGTTGCTTTGAGTAAGATTGGTTAACCTGACTGTCATCCAGGAAACTGGCCATTGACAATCTTTCGCGCCATTCACCGGTCAATCTTGAAAAAATACTTCTCTTTGAGCGGGTGGTTTGCTGCTAGCGCCTCGGTCGGTCCCCTAGTAGGCTAATTACTGTTACCTGCATTATTTTACACCTGCCTGATAATTTCTTATTTTAAGCAAATGGTGGTATGTCAACGGAGAACTAAAGACTGGTTAATTTGTCGTTATATTATTTGGCGGGTTAGGACCAAGTTCTCCCTTGTGGGTAGCAGTTGGCTAGACAAGCTTCCAATTTACACAACGCAATTCAAGATAAGTAAATCCGGTTTATAATAATTTGCTGCATTGTATAAATTCACTAGAGCTACACAACTTTTTTTTTCTGACGGTTGTCATCATGTTATTGACCGATTCAATTTACTTGTCTATCTGTATCTAGCTTGTATCTAGCTAACCCGGCTAGCATAGTTAGGGGGAAGGCCGCTAGCTAAGGAAATATCTAGTGAGTTACTATTTCAAGGAGGTAAATTTGCAGACTAGTTTAATATTTTGTTGCAGTGCATGCATGTTGTATTGTAACTACATTTTATCATTTTGAAAGTTATGGTTTTGATTTCCTCTAGTCCCTTGAATATTATCCTATCGGATGTTGATATGGATGTATGAGCATATATACGTTTATGGATAGGGAATTGTTCACTTGCTAATGTTATCATAGGAGACGCCCAGACATTATGAAAAGACCGGGATAGGGAAATATTCTCAGCTTCTTCACAATTTAAAACCCCAAACATTTTCTTCCAGCGGGACCCTAGGATTTAGACCCCCTTGTATTATTTATGGGCCAACCTTATAAAAAAACCTTGAACTATTGTTAGCGTGATATGGTCTTTTGGAACAATAAGAAAATGCTAATCCTGTGATTAATTAATTTGTTATTCAATTAATGAATACCAAGAAATATATCCAAGTGAATGAATATATATATATATAAAAAGAATGAGAATATGTTTAAATATTGCTATTGTTCATGTATTTTGAAATACAATGCTTAGTTTTCCATTGTCCATTGACTAAGCATTGTATTTCAACTCTAAAGTGACTCTAAAGTGACTAACTAATCATGTAAATGTTATTTGGAGCAACCACAATCTTACAGGAAATAACTGTAGGTAGACCGTCAGTTTCATAAAGTAACTGCTTATTAGCCTACATTTACATTGATTGACAATGAATGTATTTTCTGTGTACTATGCTTGTTTTTCTCATGAACATTTTTATATATATAAATAATTTAAATTGACTGATTAATACATTTGTCTTAGATTTTTTGTACTTTGTGTGTAATTGTGTTTAAATAGATTATTTCATTATTTACATTTGTATTATTTATGTATGTCATTGTACATAGGGAGGAAAAAATTCATAGGAAATTATTTTTACTGTATACTGATCAATACATGCCCTACATGTACAGAGTAGATAGTTCTTGTTTTTCTTTTTCATGTATTGTGACCTAATATTTGTCTACCCACAATATATGAACATTTAAAAACAAGAATATGCAGTCATTTAATCCTTTTTTTACTGTGAAATGACAAATAAATGCCATACCTTTACAGGGATTAACCTGAAAACTAGTTGTTTTCCATGTATTTTTCCATAATATTTCTGTTTTCAACAGTTAAATGAACATTTAAAAACAATAATATACTGTAAATTATCAAGTTTTGTCTGTGAAGTAACAAATAAATGCCCTAAATCTACAAGTATTTACCTGAAATCTATCTGGTTTCTATGTAGTTTTACATAATATTTCTGTTTTCCCACGGTTTAATGAACATTTGAAAACAGTAATATACTGTAGTCTAACATTTTTATTACTGTATACCATGTTTTGTATTTAACAGTTTATTACATGTAATTTCGTGGTACAGTCTTTTACTGTAATTTAACGGTATCTGTCTGAAAACTTTGCTGCCAGGCTTTTTACCGTGTTTTTACTGATTTTCTTTTTGGGCATATTTGACCTGTGTTTTGATGTCAATGTTTGATGCTGATTTGATGTCTTTTCAACATCAATAGCCAACTGGGTTAGTGAAAAAGCTTTTAATTATATAGTAGATGACAATTTGCACTTAATGAGGCTGGGACCAGTAATAAAATACTCCCCAAAAAACATGTCATTTCATTGCTTTTATTTAGAATTAGATTGGGAAAACAATTTAGGGGCAGGACGCAGTTGAAGTCATATTGCTTTTGTTTTTGCACGGGAAGCAGCACATCTTTGCCAGTCCAGGAGTGATCCTCTTCAGGAGAGACCATCTTTTGGGGATACGTCGACCGCTTTAGGACCTGACATTTGACAGGAAAGAGTAAATACAAATAATTATTAGGTACAGGATCTCAACTTTTTTAACAGTTCTATGTTTTACTAACTATGAATAACCCAATAAAATCTGAACTGAGACACAGGCTATTATATTTGCTTAGAGCTTGCCTATGTCATCTGCATATACAATTATTGTGTCACATTTTATTAAAAAGTGCTGAACAGCCATTATGCATGTTCCAAAAACTGCAGACCGTGACAGGAACATATCAATCATTATATTTACAATTGCTGATAAAGCAGTTTACAACCATCAGTTCGTTTCTGGACCAGACCTTTACAGATTTTAAGTTACCAAAAATGCATTGTAGTGCCATATAACTTCATGAGTGTGTTCTGAGTAGGGTAAATGTGTTTTATGGCAATATCAAATCATTTCAAGGTAACAATTACATACTGTGATTGTTTACAAATATTAAGTTCTATGAAGAAACATCTACCTTACAGTCTTCTGGAAGCCCTGTGTCTGGAAAAAAGACTAGAAGCAACTCATCAGTGTCCTTGAAGGATCTCCCTAGACTCCAGGGTCTGCGAACCTCCAAGCTCAGTAAATAAAAATAATTAGTAGTTACAGGATCTCAACTTTTTCAACAGTTATATGTTTTACTAACTATGAATAACTCTAAATAACCCAATCAAATCTGAACTGAGGCACAGCCTTTTATAGTTGCTTATTACATTGCATTTTCTTCAAAAGTACTGAACAGCCATTATGCATCTTCCAAAAACTGCAGATGGTGATAGGAACATATCAATCATCATATTTACAATTACTGATAAAGTAGTTATCACAACCATTAGTCAGTTCCCTGGTCCGGGCCTTCTTTACAGAATAAACTGCAGATGGTGATAGTAATATATCAATCATCATATTTACAATTACTGATAAAGCAGTTATCACAACCATCAGTCAGTTTCCTGGGCCGGAACTTCTTTACAGAATTTAAGTTACCAAAAATGCATTGTAGTGCCATATAACTTTACAAGTTTGTTCTGAGTAGGGTAAATGAACGTCATCATAAATCCGGGAAGTTTTTGCAGAACAGACCAACGTACAACTTTCGAACACACACATTTATACCCTGTATTATCTTGTGTTATTTAGATCATCCCTTTATGATAATTTCAGGGAATGAGTGAACCTATTGTAGCCACCTGGCCTTGAGAGATCGCAAAAGCCTGGGAAGAGTTTAAGGGAGGCAGAGTGATAAGATGGCAATTGGATGCCATCCCAAAAAATAAGTTCAGAATCTTTCTGGTGAGAAATCATGAATGATACCCTTGTCTTTTGGTGTTCTTTGTTTCCAAGTGTGCTTATACTACCACTCAGTACATACTTGATTATATGAATAGATGTTGTTTAGCATTATTTATCAATACCTGCAGTTTAATACGTTTCTGGCTTTTGAGTATATGACATCTTATGGATTAGAAAAATATTACTTCTATAATACTATGGTTACTTAATCGATTCCTCCATGTGACACACCAAAATTCCCCTATAATTGCCAAAGATGGTACCACACTACGTGCATGAACATGACAATCCAGATTGATTGAATACTCCGTTAAAGAGCTAATGAGATTTGATTGATAGAATGTCTGTCCAATGTCCAATCTAAAACTAACTTCGCCGCAATAGAAGAAACTGATTTTTTTTTCTGCAATCTCAGATACCTGGAAAGGTTTTGTGAGGAATTGTATTGCATGTTACAAGCTAGGAGAGAAAATGTCTGTTGATGTGCAACTGTTCCCAACAAAAGCTTGGTGCCGCTTTACCCATACATGGCCATTAAACCATAAAATGTTGGTATAAAACTTGATTGACTTGGTTAGCTGCTGATGTCGACACGAAGTAGGCTACATGCTTTAATGGCTATCCATACCGGGGGAAGGAAAACCAGGCCTGCGTGTGAGCGACTCTATATCATTATTTTATTTATTCCATGAATAAAAACTACTTTTTTACATATACTTTTAACGTTTGTAGCTTCTAACAAACAAAAATATTATAGCCAAACCAAAATACTATAGCCTATAGTCTTCGTAGACCTGAAATACAAACACATTATTGTATTCTTCAAATTCATTAACCATTTAAAACAAACAAATTATGTAATTCATTATTTTCTAAATTGGTCTACATAGTTTGATAACGATAAACCGAAGCTCTGGCTGGCTGGTGATGTTGCTGAGGAGAATGGCAAGAAATGGGAAGAAATGCCGAAATGCCGACCAGTTATACCTGGGTTGCTGCTAGAGCCGACCGAGACTTTCAACAAGTTTTCCCCCCTGGATTTGGAGTCAAGGTCCGAGCCGTCTTCGGAGGGGAATGATCGGCAAGCATTTTCTACCAGTGGCTCGGAAAAACTTAAAACCCTAGTGTAAGGAAAAAATACTTTCATTCTGTGTGTGTTGAAATGATGAATCAAGGTGTCATAATAAGCTATAATCACAATCGTACAATTGTATGCTTGTGCCTTAAGAATGTATAGCCATATCATGAATGCATTATTAACAGCCAAATGAAACTGCTTAAAGCATGAACAAAACAAGTAATGACATGTGGGGTAATAAAGCAGAGAGCGAACGAATAACAGGAAGCGCATAGGGTGTACAAGAAGGACCACGAGACTACAGAAAGACGCATCCAGGTTCGAGAACACCAACTCCCAACAGGAAGAGGTCGCACAATCAGAGAGACTCAGTCCAGCCAATCAGAACACCACGCAACGTGAAGACCTACAAGAAGATTTGACCAA
>JACXGK010010679.1:0-17580 GCA_016801125.1 Novumbra hubbsi | reverse complement strand
TCATAAATACACTGTAAACGGCAGGTATCTCCTCTCTTCATAAATACACTGTAAACGGCAGGTATCTCCTCTCTTCATAAATACACTGTAAACGGCAGGTATCTCCTCTCTTCATAAATACACTGTAAACGGCAGGTATCTCCTCTCTTCATAAATACACTGTAAACGGCAGGTATCTCCTCTCTTCATAAATACACTGCAAACGGCAGGTATTTGATGAACTTTCAGTTTGGAGAGTTTCTCTTTCACAGCGATGCCCAAACACCTGTCAAAACTATGCCATCTTTTGGAGTTTGGAAATGAGTTTGCCTTCTCAACAACACTGACCCTTTTCTTCCTAAAGCTGCCATCAGCTGCTTTCCAATATGTATTTTCTTAGCATTCAAAGTTGTGTAATGTGAGGCAACTGTCCATGTGGGATTTGTAGCTTCAACAAACTGACCAACTGAATACTCCAGCTCAGATGTTTCAACCATTATGTTAAAGACCCCCTAAACCTCAATTACGGCAAGGCCCCTAACAGAACGAAGTATATTTTTGTCTATGATAATTCAGTCCCTGTGAGCAAACATTGGTAATCTTGCGATTCTACACCTTTTCGGAGAAAAGGACACATTGAGCAGGTTTAATGGAGATGTCCCTTTATTAAACACATTTTACCTTGATCAAATGCTATGAAAGCAGAGCCGGACCTAGTATTTTGGAGCTGTAGTCGGGTGTTGTGGTGGCACTGAACACACCAAGCACTCTGGTTTCAATCAGTCTTTTGTAAAGCGCTAAAACACAAGCGGCTGAATGACGCGATTTTGATCAGCTACGTAAATAGCATTGGATACGCGTAGTGGTTTTACTCAGAATACATCTGCAAGTACTCTCGCAGTAAGATGACATAACGTGATGCATGCATACACGAGCGACACCTCCACCCACCCCCGTGCGCACAAACCCACACGCCCCGCACGCACACGCGCTACATCCACACGCATAGTTTAAAACAACACCCATAAAGGTTCACAAACCAGCCCATTCGGACAAACACAGCCCTATACATTACAGCTTCACCGCGACTGTTCCCACCCCAGCGATGAGAAGTTGTATCTCTTTAGATCCTCTCACCTTAATTCTCACATACCGTAACCTAAACATTAGCCTAATGATGACTGGCCTTTCAAAATGCAATTAAATAACAGAACGCTGATAGATGGATAAATAGATTGACATCAGTATCTTACTGTGATGGAGGTTCATGGAGGATGGAACGAATTTTCCGACGTGGAGGTTCGCTGGATGCCCGGCGCCCAAGTGTCCGGGCGAGGGAGGGATCCTTCCTGCTGCTTCGAGGCGGTGGGTCTCCATGGCCAGTAAAGGAGGGGGGACATGGACGGACCGTGGGGGTCCAAAATCTCGGCCATCCATTCTCCAGTGTGGATGCGTCTGTAGTTAGCACTGTGTCAAGGTTGGTATTCCCAATGAGCCGCTGAAGGCTAGATAGTCTGTCTCTCTTCTGGAAGAGTCCTTCTCATCCGCAGCGACATTCTGACCTAAAAAAACACCCAGCAAACCCTTGACATACAATCACAACGTCCGTCTTTCGGTGGCGCGGTCAGAGCACAGATCACAACGATTAGAAACAGATGGTTTGGGCTTCCATGCCGTTTGTACCCAGATAGTCGACACTGAATTCTACAGAGCTCGGTCTATTAGCGAGGCAATGACGCAGTTTAGAAAAACACTTTAAAAACTAAATTTACAATCTACCGTAAACACGGAACTGAGAAAAGACCATAAGCAATTGTAGAGTTGCTTCCTACGATTTAGTATGCTTTCATATTATTTAATCTTTAGCGGATTAGAAGCGCATCATTCCCGTCTTTCAGTCGATGGTGAAGCCGTCCCAGGGCGCATCTATCCCCGCTACAGGGGCTAGGGCAGCACTAATTATTTTGCTCTAATTATCCAAAACCCGCTCTCAGCCAAAAACACTTGTCGTCAAATGGATTCCTTTTATAGCATATCAATGATCAAGTTCTTCTGACCCAGTCAGCTACACTTACCCACGGCTTCGGTGTAAACCAATACACCATAAATATCACAGGCGCATCAAATATACATTTCACGGGTTAAAAATAAAGTAAGAGCAGCCCGCATCGTCCGTCTGGAGTTTAGCAGTGTTTTTGAGCCACTTTGATCCGGGATTAGAAGCAGATATCCCAGGTGCAGACCGGAGGATGCGTCCCAAGACCCACCGTACTAAAAGGACTGTTCCCACACCAACTCCTCGGCTACACGGAAAACGTTTAAATGTAATAAGAAATGTGCTTTTTATTTTGTATCACAGTATGCCGTAAGACTTATTTTCATGTACATTCAACACAATGAGAAGCCTAATAACACGAATTAAATTGACATTATATTCGTGATCAGGCTGTTTAGTCATAAGCAACCAACCGTGTAATCGAACGCGTTGTTTTTAACGTGGAATAACCATCCGACGTTTTGAAACTATCCGACATAATATCCCATAAAAACACTAACTTGCGGGAACACAGCTGGTCAACTCCGCAAATCAATCGTAATTCGTTCCAGGTTTGTAGCTTTTTGTTACGGACAGGAGTCAGATTTGCCTACAGCCTAAACAACAACCTTGTCACAAACGCATTAGCAGGAGTTAGTTTTCTAAGACGACATTGTGCTCGGCCATAACACACTTTACATGTTTCTTTTTGTAAACTACTGGCTAAACGCGTAACCTTCAAAAACAGCCTGGGCTGGAGACCGTCCCTGAGCCGCTCGTGAGTCGTGGCAAGTAGCGGACTTGATGCACGTATTACAAAATATACACATCACTAAATTACGATGATTGCGTCTTTCTAAAATATGCGATCATTTATCCGCAGACACGGATCCACTCTGGTAGGGGGTCTACGAGGCAGCAGGCCATGCGGCGCAGGGAGACGTTCAGGCGGCCACGTTTCAAACTTTTCTCGGGTCCACAGTGAGACTAAACTTTGAGCCGTAAACGGCACGGTGTTGTGCTCATGTCAGTCTGACTCTCGACAGCGAATAATTTAAATACAAATGTTTTTAAACCACGATAAAAGTCTAACCGCCCGCCTTTTTACTGTATTAACCACAAGCAAAACATTGGCTACAGAAAACAGATTTTAACAAGCTTTACGATATCAGTCGACGACAGCCACAGTTCGGGAAACAAGTTGGCTTCTTACTTGAGAATCAAACGGGTTTAGAAATCGGTAAATCCTTATTACGTGTGGATCAATCCTTCGGTTCTGTCTGTTCTCCGGGCCGTCCGGGCCGTCCTGAACTGGGTAGGGGAGGGGGGACAACAGGGGACAAGGCCCCTCGCGCGAGCGTAAACTCCTCCGCAATGAAACACGCATTGTTTTACAAGCCCCGCCCAATCCACCCTGCTCGCACCCTCCACACCCCGGTCTCTGATTGGTCAAAGTAAGTGTCAATCATCCGGATGTAAACACTTGGCCCCACGCCATTTCTATAAAACCAATTATGGCCCAAGGAGGAGGACTGTTTCAAGTCCCCCTTTCCTTCAAGACTCTCAGTGATCAAAACAAGCAGTGGGAATTTTTTGGAGGAGTCGGTTTCCAGGCGGCCCTAGTGCTCCTTAACGTTACAAATAAGCTGTAGTGGTTGTGAGACGTCGGGGAACTGTAGATCCCCACAGCTCTGCAGTCCTCGTCGACTGCCCAGGGCCAATCTTGGCTTAATATACGTAGTATAATAGCTGTATCGCACAAAATTATAATTTGGCTACAGCACTACAAGCCGGAGAAGAGCCACAGTTTAGGGTCTCTTTCGAGGCCAGGCGGCATTGGTTATAGCGGTTTAAGCAATGACCAAAATATTGCTTGAACGAACTGCCGGCAAGACCATTGGCGAATATTTTTGGCCTTAATCCCTCCCATCTTATTGTGGCAACACCTCACACTTTCGAAAGGTTTGAGTTGAATGCCCATCTGAAATACATTTTAAAAGTTGCCTCATTGGTTATTAAATCACAGAAAGAGGGGTAATAATTTTTGAGCATGTATACACTTGCTGGGCTACTGCAATCGCTGGGCTTATGTAGGCCTGCCCTTTGGACCTGTGAATCCCATCTCAAAGCAATTTTATGGACGCCCGTATCTGTCTTGCGAGGCACGGGAGAACAGCGGACTCTCCCTCCCTCTGGGGTTGAACCCTTCAGTCCAACGCATCGCTCTGCTTCAGTGTTACAAAAATGTTGATAAAAGAAAAGCCTGGCGGTTTCAAATTGCCCAAGTCAAGCCCTGAGACGGTTTCAAGGCGCCCCTCCCCGGTAGACTGGAGAGGAAGAACAGACCAGGAACAGCAGACGTGTCTGAATGACCCGACGGATTTCTACTCACAACAATAACAACCGCCGCGGTTTAGAACCGAACCGTTTTAAAGAGGCGACACATGAAGGGCCGTTAAAACAGGACTCGTATTATTCACGCGGCGGAATGGAAAAGCTGTAGAGTTGGGTTGTGTGGTAGTGACAAAGCGCTGTGGAATGGCGCTCGGGGCTGACCAGGCCGGGCAGAGATGACTCCAACCCGGCTGATGGACTAGCTCATGTCCCGGAGTGGACATTAACTACCCCAAATATCTGCTTGTCTGGTCCGTGCCAATGTTTGTTAGGCTGGTGCAGAACGTATTGGTCCTCCAGATACATGGAATTAAAATCACTTTGGCTTTTTTCTCTGAAAGAATTACTTCGCCGTTGTCTGAATCTTTTAAGGTTTGTAAACATGGCATATTTATGGAATATTTCTAATACACGCAAGCGTTAAATTACTTATTTGGTTAAAATCATATAATATTTTCCTGAGGGCTACTAAAAAGATAGGATGAATAGAAACACATCTTTAATTAGCTTTTGTTATACACATTTGACAAAACAATAGTAAACTCAGCCAGCTCTGTAGTGAAATCTATGAGATGATAATGATAAACGATATCATAAATAAATACAAAAATTGCAAAGCAAGAACATTTAATTTAATAGAATATCGAGCAAGTTATTTTCAGTTTACAAATAAAGTAATAATGAACGCTGTGCCTCATAGCTTATGCGGAAAAATACTTTGTATTTTACATGTATTTAAACATCAATACGAGCAGTGTGTCCTCTGCGTTATTAGATGTCTAAACTGAAATGTAAAAAAACAAAACAAATATAATCTACTCTAAAGTTAAAACAGCCGTGCGAGAAACCCCACTATCGATGAAAGGGGAAGTGTAGCGTTGCCCCGGGTGCTTGTTTTCGCGGGCAATGTCTCCGATCTACCCCAGCCTCCTCCAGCTCTGCTGCGGCTTGGCAAGGCGCTGGAGGCTTTTGATCCGAGACGCGGAGTACAATGGTTAGTTTAGATATTCAATTGTGGTCAATAATCAGTAGTTCATAATGAAAAATAGTACAAGAGCTTAAAAACACGGGCAAACATAATAATTTACCGTGTTTCCACATTAGGCCTAGCCTAAATAATGAAAACAAATTATCTTTGTTATTATTTACATTATTTTGATGAAATACTTTACAGTACCAATATTGTGTATCTAGTCTTTGTTTCCTGTAGCTAAATGAAGATATATTTTATAAGGAGGTGTATTATTGAATACAAAGCATAAATTGGTTCAGCAGATACACCTCATCAGTCATTCCGGATCTGAGTTTATTTTGTGTGGGTTCATGTTTTACTATATTACCGGTGACTTTTATTAGTTTTTATGTTAAATTTAAGATTTGATATAACAAGAAGAATTAGGTTCGGGGAAATATAATATATATAAATAATATTTTAATTGTACCCCGATCTTAACATTAATAGTAAAACCAACATGTGTGTTTTGACTGTTCTCTGTCTCACATACACTTTCTTCCCCTCTGTATAAACCAACACATTCCTGCGGAGCAGGAGTTGGTTTCACAAGACTTGTGTAATCTAAACCTAGACTACATGCTGACAAAACAGAGAATGCTTCCACAAAAACGAACTACAGCTAGAGGAACACACACAGCCAATAGACAGAAATGCTTCTGAAAGGATTCCTGATAAAGGTTTTCAGTTACACCATATTTGGCATTCAGAACCTTCTGTGGAAAAGGGTTCTACTCGGAACTAAATCCGTTCAATTTGGAACCACAGCTTTAATGACATCTGTCATGCCTTCTTTGACCTGTGTATGCAAACACTTCAGTCCGACCCTAACAACCGGCGTGATGCGTCCCTGCCCTGAAGGCGACTGAGTTTGAGTATGTCGCCCCATCCCCCATATATCACAAGAAACATCACAGTGTGATGTGATGTTATTAATAACACACAATGAAAGCACCTGTACTGATTATCTTTAAGTCTCAAAAGATTGCGACCCCCTGCTCTTTGCCTCACAATGGTTTGATCCACTACCTCCCTCCAACCCTTAGCAGTGGCACATCATGGTGGTGCAGTGCTTATTTGAGAACATGAAGGGGTCTGTCGTCTGTGGCAGACTTCCAGTAAGAGGACATGAGCATGTGCTTAGAGAGATACACCATTTTTATGAGTTTATAAGGGTGTTTCCGGATGGGTCCACGGTCCCTGTAGGGCAGGGGTGGCAAATATTTTGGCTCGGGGGCCACATCAGGATTTTGAAATGAAATGGAGGGCCACATTTGTTTTTGTAATTTGTTAATCATAATTGATTTGGAGGCCAGAAAAGGGCAAAAGTTAAAACATACATTACATATGTACAGTAGATCCCATGTAAGGTGTAAATAGTTAAAATTCTGACTCAGATGTATAAGAATGGGCTGGTGAGTTGTTTTTTTAATTCCCCCCAAAATAATTTTATTACATTACGTGGGCCGGATGGGACAGCCTCGCGGGCCACATTTGGCCCCCGGGCCGTAGTTTGCCCACCCCTGCTGTAGGGGGTGGGTGCACTGGTTCATGTCCCATAGTTCAGAGGGAGTTTGTGTCATAGACTGACTGGTCATGTGTTGATGTTTACGGCAGAGATGGTGGCTGTGGAACTTGCTCTGAGATGGGTGGAGGAGGGGAAACCAGGGGAAACCATGGGAAACCAGGGGAAACCAGGCAAGGTGGTCATTTGTTTCTGACTGTCTTGAATTCTGTAAAACATGGAAGGTTGGAAAGGAAGACATGTTGGGTGATGATGTTGTGATGATGTTGAGTGGGGATGCTGATGGGATTGGAGAGAGTGGGGGCTGGGGGAGGGGTTGTTGGGTTCCGTATCTGCTGGATTGGAGGGAAATCAGAGGCTGATCTGGTGGTGAAAAGTTGTACGAGGAGGAAGGAGGTTAGCATCCGGGTCCTGTTGCGTCACAGGGAGGTCAGGTCCTTGATAAGGGAAGAAGGGATTGGGAGGAGGTAAAGGAAACAGTTTTATGTTTTAATTGCAACCTTTTATATTGTCTTATTTCATACATGAAACATCAGGTTGGTGCAACTAGTGATGTGGTAGAACGTAAAACCATCAGGCTCCAGCACCTCATAGGGTATGAGTTGAATACCCCTAGACCAGTGGTCAGCAACATTTACTATCTAAAGAGACATTTCCAACAAAATAAAATGTGTCTGGAGCCGCAAAACCTATTTGATTTCACAGTTTATATAGTGTTATATATAGTTATACTATATATTCAAAAACTATAGTTTGTTGCATTAATGAAATAATAGAACAAGAATAAAGACATTTTTAATTTTTATTTTCAGTGACACAGTATCACATCAAACTCCAAGATAACAGCTGTTCCCTTTAAAAGATTGTCCACTGTGCAAAACAATACAATAAAAATAACCATTATTTATTTCCATGTTATTTTTTTTGTCTAAGCCCCAGAGAGCCCCAGCAGAGCCATTAAAGAGCCGCATGCGGCTCCGGAGCCACGGGTTGCCTACCCCTGACCCAGACTAATAGAATGTATTTTGTCCCGTCTTCATTGGCCACAAGTATACCCTTCTAAAAATAATTACCCTGCACATTCTCTACGATGGTGACATAATCCACAAGCTTTTCTCAAAAACGTTTCTCAGTAGATTAGAAGTCATTTACCAGACTGTCATCCATTCTTTTATTAACACCCCCTTCAACACTCATTACTGTGATTTCTCACTAATCCTTGGGTATGTGCAAAATGCCAGAATCACTTTTAAGTCCGTTTTTGGGATGTTTTTTGTATGTGACAAGTTAAAGCATCTGATCAGTAACCAGATTTTTTTTTTAAAACCACTCCCAGAGCTGGACAGTTAAACATTGCTTAAAATAAAATCTGTCTTTCTGTCCCATGTCATTGCTTGAAATAAAATCTGTCTTTCTGTCCCAGGTCATTGCTTAAAATAAAATATTCTCTCAGTTGACTATAGGGTAATTTAAAAATTGTAAAACTGCCAAAAAGGGTCCCAAAACATTGTGTAAGGTCATTTATTGGCCGATTTGTGCCTTAGTCCATCAAACTTTCTTTCAGATTTGGATTTTCATGACTGAATAAGCCATGATATGGATTCTAGAGTACACACATTGAAACAACATAACAATAATTACTTTGTTAATCGCATAAGTCTCAGACAGCACATTCATGTTCTTCTTTAAATCGTTTTCATCTTTTACATTACGTTGTTCTGTTAACCTGACATCCTGCAACTGAATGTTGTTCTGCAACATTACGTTGTTCTGTTAACCTGACATCCTGCAACTGAATGCCTTTGTCACTGGAAGAACTACTTGTTTTTTACATTCAACATGCCTGGTTAAATGAAAGAAAAAAGGAATGAAACAAGGACGGACGCATAACCATTTTGTAAACCTTTTTTATGAGATAGAGAGAAGCAAGGATTGTTATGTTATGATATTCTAAGTTATATTCTAAGTTCTATTATGATATAATAAGTTCTATTATGATATTATAAGTTCTATTATGATATTATAAGATATATATTATGACTGTGAAACCTCAAGGAAATGGTGTCACCTTTAAATTGACCAGTGACCACTCATCCATTTTTACCCAGAAAGCTCTTGGCCTTGGAATTTCATGACTAACTCAGGGATGACAGTGATTTTACTTTGAGAACCTAAAAACAGCATATTACGCATTCAGTAAAATTGGTTAAAATAAAGTTAAGTTAAAATAAATAAAGTTGTTAACACAGATGTCCCAGACTGCGCCTTTCATGTTTATTCTCTTTTTTATAGTGTTTGTTTGTATTAAAATGTTATGTACCACTGAATGCATTTGGCCAAGAACATATTTTGATCCTTTTTTACTAGAGTTTCTATGAGGGACAGCTGGGAAACAAGAGAGTGAAGTTATACCAAGTTTATATAACCACAACTGAAATGATATCAGCTTTAAATAAGATGACCAGTGGCCACACGTGTTTACCTTTCGGTTTAATCTGCACGGGTCAGACCAGCGGTCTCCCAAGACCAGGGCACTTGTGATTCTGTAGTAGTGTAATACAATTCATAGTTTGGCACGTGAATGATGGTATGCGTTTCACGGTGCATTCCAACCATTTGGCTACTTGTGATTAATACAACTACGTGTAAATATGACGATCACTATATTTGCGTTTACGCCCTTGTGGGGTGTAGCTCTGTACAGCTCACTGTAGAGAGTGACCTCTGCTGGTGAGTCACACCAACTACACCCACGTCACTTGTGAGGATAAAAGGTTCCATCATCGCCCTTCCTCGTGGTCGTAACTATACCTGCTGCTTTTCGCTTTCTTTTCATCAAATTTTTAATTCAAGACGCAGGAAACATTTGTTTACATTGCCAACGCAATTGGAAAATAATACATAAAATAGTGTATGTGGCTCTCTTTGTTTTAAAGTAAGCTTACGACCGTAGAAACACGTTTACTATTCAAATCTAAAATCTTTTTTGTTTCTTCCTCATTTTACTATCTTTGCAGTGATTTTTTGTGCCAACAAACAGTAAATATAGTAAATAGATACACAGTATATGTAGATAATTTTGTTAACATAAAGAATGTGAGATTAGAAACATTACTTTCTTATCTTTAATCATGGTTAAGATATTCAACATGGAAATCACAGTGCATGATTTGCAGAATGAAGGTCTGAGGTCTGTACAGCAATAAAAATGGCAGGTTTCTCCAGAACGTTCACATATAACACAATGAGCATACAGTTCCTTAAAAAAAATAACATTCAAACATTGGCACAGAGATCCACTCATATTTCCCTTTTGTCATTTAGCAGTAGCTCTCATCCAGAGAGATTTAAAGATGCTATCAGTGTCAACTGCCTGGGGCACAAGAAGTGTTGTGTGTAGAGTGTAGTTCGTGAGTGTGTAGTACAGTGTGTGTGTGTGTGTGTGTGTGCACAGTAGAGAAACATTATGACCTCATGGAGTAAGCAGGGAAACAGTTTAAATATTAACCACATTCAGATTGCCACAGAATTTACTAGGATGTACCATACACTGCGTGAATGAAGCATAAGTAATGGGAACAGAACTGAATGAACCAGAGCTGATAACAACAGAACTATTGACTGATGCGTTCAGTGATCCACCAATGTCTGATCCTGGGTCAGCGGTCGCCAAAAGTACCAGCTCCTTAAATATTCTGTCTCAGGTGTCTCCTGTTCTGCTTATGTAAGATTCTTTCTACAGTACAAGGTCCCAGAATGGCGCAACGGTAAAGTCACAGATTACTGCGTCCATGAAAGTCCAGGGTTCCTGCTCTCTGCATCGACAGTCCAGAGTTAGCTGGTAGTTGTTTTGATAAAGCAGTTCCTTATTCATGAATCGGTATCCAAAATGTTGGAACAATAAAATGCTTTTTTAACCCGCTGTACCTAAAAAGTTTTGTGTTGTTAAATCCCAAACGGCTGGATTATAGAGGCACTAACCCAGCAGGCGTTGTACAACCAGGCCATCTGTCTTAAAGATTGGCCCTGGGGTCCACTACAGTACATACAAGACAACGTAACAACAAGCTCCAACAAAATGACAGCTTTCCGAGGCCAGACCAGAGGCCAGACCCTGTACTAGAACATTCCCTAGAAAGAACCATGAACTGTATATATTTACACATTCTAGTTTTATTTAGGTTTTTCTAATCCACGATTTTTCCACATTCACAACTGGTATTTACAGTCCTGATGACCGAGCAGTTGGTTTGGCACTGTTGAGGTGATCAGATTGGCTGCCGGGTTTGAATGGCATGCATCCCCACGATCTGCTTCACCCACAATCTGCGTTCTGAATGCTGATTCGCTCCCTCCACGCATTCCCGCCCATAGTTACTGTCGCTACGACCATCGGGTGTGTGGAGTTCCGGGGAGAAGGAAGCCAGATCGGGCGAAGTGCTGAGACGTCTGAACCTAGTCATATGATTTGTAGCTCGGTAGCTAGCAATCGTAGAGTGGTGTTCTGCTGTGTTTTGCTAAATTGACAATGACCCATTTTAGTTGATCATTTAGCTTGTTTAATTTTGATATGATGTACAGTTCTTTCAGCTGGTTGTAGAAACTATGAAGCGTAACATGTGGAAGGAGGAAGCTACTAAGCATTCAGAAACATTTATCTATTGTGGGGATAGAACTCAGTAGGTAAGTCAAATTGAGACGCAGATGCTGGTTCTGTCCGGTTTAGTCCAGTTATGTCCAGTGTGTCCGGTCTTCACTGTTAGGTTCCGTCAAAGAGAAAATTCAGGCCTTGGGCTTTGGTTAACGCTGTGTGTCTGGTTTATACCGGACTGTATTTACATGGCTCGAAGTGGTACTCGCTAGGTAGGGGTCAGGGGTCACAGGTTAGAGGTCTGCTAGGGTGGAGTAGAGGCCATAGGGCACCGTCGATGGAGTCCTGCAGGCTTTTATCGGGAGGCTGTGGCTATGTTTAGTAGCTGTCGGTAGTGACGTTAAGTGTGTGTGTTTGGCAGCCTTCAGTGTTGTGGTTGGTGTGTGTGTGTTCAGTATCCAGTGGTGACGTTGGTGAGCGTGTGTGTGTTCAGTATCCAGAGGTGACATTGGTGAGCGTGTGTGTGTTCAGTATCCAGAGGTGACATTGGTGAGCGTGTGTGTGTTCAGTATCCAGAGGTGACATTGGTGAGCGTGTGTGTGTTCAGTATCCAGAGGTGACATTGGTGAGCGTGTGTGTGTTCAGTATCCAGTGGTGACGTTGGTAAGCCTGTGTGTGTGTGTTCAGTATCCAGTGGTGACGTTGGTGAGCGCGTGTGTGTCTGGGACGGTAAAGCTGTAGGCAGCGTAGGCCACTGCTGACCCCAACATCAAGCCTGACATGTAGGACACTGTCATGGTGTTGCCTGGAGAGGGGGGGCAGACTTTATTAAAGGATTCCATGTTGCCTTGACAATGTTACACATTCCGCTGACCGAGGAGGCCTACAAGTCTCAAATGTGTGTGTACTACAAGCAAACAAACGTGTTCGGAACTCAGACACACACACACACACAGGCTCACCTGCCAACTCCCTCTGCTCCAGTGGGACCCTCCCGGCAGCCTGTATCATGGGGACGGAGCCGAGGTACCCGCCGGTGACGCCCATGAGGAGGGAGAAGACGCAGGGCCAGGCGGGGTGGGGCAGGGTGGGGCGGGAGGACGGGTACACACACATGACCAGCAGGGGGATGAAGACCACACGCAGGCAGGAGAACAGGAGCAGGGAGGAGCCCGGCCACTCGTAGGGGAGCGCTGCCAGGATCTGGGGACGGCAGAGGTCAAAGGTCACACTTAATCGGCCGCGTCTGTGCGTAGGAGGTCAAAAACGCCACCCCGTGGACTCACCTTGCCCACGAAGTCGGCCATGTTGAACGTGGCCATGATCAGTATGGGTAGCCACTCCCCCAGGGCGGGGTTTCGGATCTCCGACACCAAACCAGGGAACAGGCACAGAGTGATGCTGTAAGTCACCGCTATAGACAGCATGTATGCCCAGATCACCCTGGAAACCACGTACCTGTGGAGAAACATGTCTGCGGGGAGGTGTGGGTGATCGAGGGGGGAGAGAGAGGAGAGTGTGTGTGGGGGGAGAGCAGAAGGAGAAACAGGTGAAGTGAGAAGCAAAAGGTAACAACATCATGATCTCTGATTCTACCAGATATCAACACCATGGTCTCTGATTCAACCAGATATCAACATCATGGTCTCTGATTCAACCAGATATCAACACCATGGTCTCTGATTCAACCAGATATCAACATCATGGTCTCTGATTCAACCAGATATCAACATCAGATCACTAACACAGTCTTTTCAACACGCCCATAACAACCATACAGAATAGTGTTGGGAGCATGATGGTTGGGGCTGTTTCCTGGCTACCCTGTCATCACCAAGTCAACCCTGAGGTCTACATTGTCCCAGAGAATATTAGAGAAGAATGTGAGGCTATCTGTTAAAAAGCTGAAGCTAGACAGACAATGGATCACAACAGGACAATAACTCAAACCATTAGATCAAAGGAGGATAGGGAAAGCTGAATCAATGCCCTCATAGTGAATGAAAAAATCCTCCCAGTAAATGTAAGAGTGATTGGCAACTAAAAGAGATGGATTGAGAGATTTAGAGAGAGAGAGATTAACAGTTAGATATGTAGCGAAAGATGGACAGAGAGAAAGACACGATGACATGTAGCAGGATGCTGATTGTCACCTCGTAGTCTCGGCCAGCTTCTCCGGATCTTATCTTTAGGGACCCCAAAACGAACATATGTTCCTCCAGAGAACTCATCTGTGACATCATCTGATGGCGACATTGTATTTACTGCTCCGTTTCCCTGAGAGAAGAGACATCTTATCAACACTTATCAACACTTCCCGTATTAACACTTCCTGCATAAACAATCCTGCATCAATACTTCCTATATCAACACTTCCTGCATAAACACTCTTGTATCAATATTTCCTGTATTAACACTTCCTGCATAAACACTCTTGTATCAATACTTCCTGTATCAACACTCCCTGCATATACACTCTTGTATTAATACTTCCTGTATCAACACTTCCTGCATAAACACCTCTGTATCAATACTTCATGTGTCAACACCTAGAATAAATATCCTCACTTATTCTCTCCAATCTGGCCTTTCAAAAAGTCAATAGAGGTAAAAAACACAATACTTCCTGTCTTCACGTCATCCTGGAAATTACATTTAGTGTTTAGTATGACATTTTATTCATAAAACATGTTGTTTTAAAAATGTTGTTTCGTCTCTAGTTTTGTGTTTCTCTAGTGTCCTTGTCACTACTGGTAGCATGAGGTGGTACCTGATGCCCATTCAGGTGGCACAGGTAAGACCAACCAGGTAAGACCAACCAGGTAAGACCAACCAGGTAAGACCAACCAGGTAAGACCAACGAGACCTGATGTGTGACTTAAGTGTTCCTGTCCTTTCTTTGCGCAGTGTATTTATTCTGGTGCACATCAGCTAAACCAGGGGGGCCCAAACTAGGGCCCGCAGCCCAACAAACGATTTAAATAAGTGAGTCAAAGAGTTTGTGGCTGCTGAAGTGGTTGTGTGTGTTTCTGTGTTATTGTGGTTACGGAATCACCTCATTACAGTATTTGGATGTGGATCACCTCATTACAGTATGTAGGATGTGGATCACCTCATTACAGTATGTAGGATGTGGATCACCTCATTACAGTATGTAGGATGTGGATCACCTCATTACAGTATATATGTGGATCACCTCATTACAGTATGTAGGATGTGGATCACCTCATTACAGTATGTAGGATGTGGATCCCCTCATTACAGTATGTAGGATGTGGATCACCTCATTACAGTATGTAGGATGTGGATCACCTCATTACAGTATGTAGGATGTGGATCACCTCATTACAGTATATATGTGGATCACCTCATTACAGTATGTAGGATGTGGATCACCTCATTACAGTATGTAGGATGTGGATCACCTCATTACAGTATGTAGGATGTGGATCACCTCATTACAGTATGTAGGATGTGGATCACCTCATTACAGTATGTAGGATGTGGATCACCTCATTACAGTATGTAGGATGTGTGTGGTAATAAGACAAAGATCCAACCATAACACAGTCACACACAGACACACACACGGACACACACAGACACACACACAGACACACACAGACACACACACGGACACACACATGGACACACACACACACAGACACACACACACACACACAGACACACACACGGACAAAGACAGATAGACTATCTGTTCCATTAGTTGATTATCTGTGGAGCTGCAGGGCAAGGAGGAACCACTCTCCATGATTATGTTCCATAATATTAAGCACAGCTCCCATAACCCCCGGCAACACCCACTAAGGACTCCCAGGGCCATGATCACTGCAGCCATTGACCACCTCCTCCTACACCCCCTTCCCTCTACAGCAGTAGGCCAACTCCACCCCCCGATATACCACCTCCTCCTACTCCTCAAGCAGTCAGTCACCTCCTCCTACACCCCTTCCCTCTACAGCAGTAGGCCAACTCCACCCCCCCCGATATACCACCTCCTCCTACTCCTCAAGCGGTCAGTCACCTCCTCCTACACCCCTTCCCTCTACAGCAGTAGCCCACCTCCACCCCCAGTGGTATACCACCTCCTCCTACTCCTCAAGCAGTCAGTCACCTCCTCCTACACCCATTCCCTCTACAGCAGTAGGCCACCTCCACCCCCAGTGGTATACTACCTCCACCTACTCCTCAAGCAGTCAGTCACCTCCTTCTCCACCCCTTCCCTCTGCAGCAGACAACCACCTCCCCCCTCCTCCAGCAGTTGACTTCCTCCCCCTCCTCCCCCTCCACCAGCAGTACATCACCCTGCAGGCACGGTGATTGATGCTCTTAAAAGGAAAGAACCAGAAACAGAGCCCCCCCCCCGATCCAGTCTATCACGCTGAGCAGCGCTTCAGCTGAGAGGACCTTAAACAGATGACGCAGAGTGTCTCTGACAGGTTGTTCACCCAAGCAGAACTCAGTTTAACAGGGCTGTCACCATATCTAATCACAGGCTCGACTTTAACCCCTCCTAGTACATTTCAATCCTCAACTGAGCCAACATCTCAGGGAACGTCAAGCCACGTCCATCAGGAAGCATGCCTTCCATCTTCTGGGCTATCACAAGTGGGGAGAAACAATGTTGTTTTGACGATGTCTCAGATCAATTGGGAGGGTCGTGTGAGGAACAGTACAGGACACGCTATTCAAAGCCGATATTTATGGGGGGTATAAAACACACTGACACAGAAACTGTGTGACAAGAAAGAAAAGAGGAAGAGATCTGCTTACAGTAAATGTTTCCTTCATTCAAGTGATGTTCCACTGAATTACAGAACTAACAAGCTTGTCACAAAGGAAAACGCTGGTGGAAAATCCACATCAATTTGACTCAGTTTGTTATGGTTGGAAGCTCATCCCATCTGTTCACTGGGCCAGTCTCATGTCCGTCAGGAGGCTGACATCGGTTCCAACACACCCAAGAGGGTTTCTACACCAGGACAGATGTGAACGACACACCACCATTTAAACAACATTAACATGAAATGAGAAATACTATTTTTGATTCACACTAGCAACAAGTTCATCTCACTGTGCCGTGACACAAAACACTGGGTCTGACAAGTCTTAGCATTTCTAACATCCAATCTCTGCCCTGGGCCTCAGAGCTGTGTAACTGAGAACTAGGTTTCTGACAACTGTGTTTCTGACAGCTGTGTTTCTGACAACTGTGTTTCTGACAGCTGTGTTTCTGACAACTGTGTTTCTGACAACTGTTGCAGCACATCTTTTGTGTTTTCTTTAAACTTCCCCAAAACACAGTCAAGTTCCCTTTGTGCATTGTAGACAATAATGTATCCATTGAAACGAAGCAAGAAAACATCAGCTAGAAGCAGCTCACACACACACACACACACGCACAGGCACACACAGATAGAAGCAGCTCACACACACACACACACACACACACAGGTACACACAGATAGAACCAGCTCACACACACAGATAAAAGCAGCTCCAACACACACAGGTATACACACCACCCAAGGTCCAAACTTACAAATCTTACTTCCTCTGTGGTGACATCATGATGGACCCTGTAGCCCGTCCCAGAGACCGCCGACCCCTGGTCTTGAACTTTCCCCTGGCTGTGACCCCGGTGGGCGTGGCCCGTGTAGTAGCGGACAAATGGCGAGCGTCGGACGATGAGGTGGAGCAGGAAGCAGAGCATCTCCATGGAGATGGAAACCAGGAAGAAGATGAGTGTGTTGATTCTCTCATCACTGATCAGCAGTTTAGTGAAGATACGACTCAGGGAGATGATCACCCCTGCAGTACCTGGGTGGGTTAGATACAACTCATTAGTGGATATAGGAGACGTGTGTGTGTGTGTGTGTGAGAAGGTTCTTACTCTCTCCGGTCATCACCCCCTGTGTGTGTGTGTGTGTGAGAAGGTTCTTACTCTCTCCGGTCATCACCCCCTGTGTGTGTGTGTGTGTGTGAGAAGGTTCTTACTCTCTCCGGTCATCACCCCCTGTGTG
>JACXGK010010678.1:0-17454 GCA_016801125.1 Novumbra hubbsi | reverse complement strand
TGTCTGTGTGTGTCTGTGTGTGTCTGTGTGTGTCTGTGTGTGTCTGTGGTCAACAAAGTACTGTAAAGTGAAAACAAAAAGAGAACTACCCCAAAGGCCAGGGACTTACCAGGTCTTGGGGGACCATCAAAACTGAAGTTTGACTCATGGAGATGGGAGTCTGTTTTGGTGTAACCCTCCGAATCAAAAGGATTTTGGACCTAAGTGAAAAGGGGACATAACCAGGCACGGCTTTACGTCTGACCGGGCTCAGAAGATTCATATCACATCACAAAATCCAAAAAGGCACCAAGAAGGACCCCATAAGCCGAGGCTAGAAACAACTTTAGACCACAGCTAGACCCCTGGGTAAAAGGAAGACCTGTTCCCATCCACGGCAGTCCATAATTAGGTGGGAATCAGAGGGGTAAAACTACGAGCAGCAGTGAAACTCTGGGGCAAGCGTGAGTCACTGATTTTGTTACTAGGTAATCTCCCAGGAAGGAACATGCACTTGATGGTCATTGATAGAAATAGCATCGTCTGGGATACTGACTGACAGGACGAAAGAAACACACGAAAAGGACTGAGTATAGTGTGTTCACTCTGTGAAGACAGCAAAAATCTTAATATTATGTTCACTCTATGATGTTAAAAATCTGTTTGATTGGATGACTAAAACTATAAATATCACAAATTAAAAAGCAACTCACCTTAAAAGAGCGATGGAAGCCGGTGATTTCTGTGGTGTTATTTTTAATCTGAACCATTTTGGAGGTCGATTAGGTTAATTTATCCGATATACACTAATGAGTATTAGGTATACACGGTCACTGCTGTCCAATCAGAGACACAGAAGACACCGCAGCTAGTAGTTGTAGTCCGTTGGTCGTCTGGACATGGATGGTTAGATGGCTATGCGCTCATTTAAACGGGATTCCTGCGTAAAATAAGTAAAACATGTCACTACTGACCCACATAAGGACTAACATATCGTAACCCATTGCTAAACGACGGTCTAGCAGCGATGGTTTGAGCCCTGCTAGACCCAACATTAAAAATCAATGACTGCCGTAATATCACAAGCCGTAAATAGAGTGGAGTTAACGCTAACTAACTTTGTTATTTGGTTAAAATATCTAACGAAGTTCAGAAATCACCTTTGGATTGATTATTGTCTATGAAAAGTACATCACAATGTAAATGACGTTACCCGAAGACGTATTATTGTGTGTAGACCGAGTTAGCAATGTAGGCGTCCATTGTGTTTAAAACACGTAATGCTAACGTTACTGCTACATTGCATTCTATGTGAAGTTCCTAAAAATATTGAAGACTATGACAACGTCGACGTAATCGTATGGAAGATATACAAAACTTTTTCATAAAATAAAAATCGAATTTAATTTCCTTACCCCGTTATTGTCCGTATTACTCCAGCCTTAAAGCCGTTTGGATAGCCCCCACTCCCAGGCACTGCGTTGCTCGAGCGACGATTATTTCGAGAAGCCAAGAGAAGCGGTAGGGATGGGCCTTTATCATTTCTCTGTTAATCCTTAACCAATCAGATCGCAGCAAACACAGACCAAAACAACATATGGGCTCAAACGATAGGATTCCTCACGCAGGTGGGAGGAGCGACATTTTTCGTTGAGGGGATTTGATTATAAGGCCCAGTTTAGAACATGTAGACAATTTAAAACGTGTAAATATTTTGCATTCGTTATAGAGCATGGCTGCCTACTGACTGAGTTTGAACCGAGTGCCCCGTTCAAATCCCAATAAAAAGTGTATCTAACAAGTGTGTCTGTGTGTGTCTCTGTGTGTCTGTGTGTGTGGTCAACAAAGTACTGTAAAGTGAAAACAAGTGTATCGCATAATTTACTGCTTTATAAAAACGTTTATAAATACACTTGAACAAATGATTTATATTTCTCGACATACTGACTTGTTCGTGACAACATAAGCAACAACATATATAACTCCTTGATTTCGGAACCGCGTTCTTTCCTCAACCCTTTTGCCCAAAATATAGACTGGCGCCTTACAGATCATCTTAATAGATCGCTCAAAACGGAACTCTCTCGTCTGCTACTGCAGTAAAACCATACAACTTGCACGTATCGGTCCTCTCTTCGTGTGACGCGCCGCCTAAAGCGGTCTGGTCTAGAGCATTCGAGAGAAAACCAGCAGCAGACCTCGTCTTTTTTTCTCCTTTTTACTACGCAAAAACCCAGGACGTATAAACGTAGAAAAGTATTACAATGCCAGAACCAACACTCAAAAAATAAAAAGTTAGAGGAGATTTATAATTTTCTAATTAGCTTTCTTATTTGTTAAATCTTGTTTTATACATATGTTCTGTTCACACTATTTGAAAATAAGTAATATCAATCAATGAACTATATTTATATTTAAGCATCTTTAAGCATTTAAGCTTAAGCACCTTTTTGCATCAGCGGTTGTCAACTACGTGCTTTAAAAAAAAACCCAGCCTGAAACTCCAAAGAGCAAGCAACAACAATGTTTAGTGTTGAAACAATGTGGCTACGAAAAGCTCCCTTTAGGGGCCAACATTTAGGGAGAAACCTCAGAGAGGAACCATGCTCAGATGGTAAATTGTAATAATTTATAAATGCATGTGGGCTGTGTCCATAGTCTATAGAACCGAATCCAGGTCAGAAGCATAACCAGATAGACAAGCACAGGGACAATCCAGGTTCGGGGGTCTGCTGACAAATTTGCACAAATCTTGGCAAAACATATTTACAGACATTAATATAAAACGTGACACTGACGATGATATGCGTTTACATAAAGAGTTGATACAATATCTTTAAAAAATAAAGAATTTATTGCTCTACTATTTGTTAAGAGAGAGGAAATCGTTTTTTCTTTTATTAAGTCATGGGATCCTATCACCAGGAAACCATTTTTTTTCCCTATCCTATCCCTTCAAAACCAATTTATTTGTAATTTCTAATTAAATATGTGTAGAAAAGGTGTACTTTTAGATCAATTACCAAGATTATTGGAATTTCACAATTCCGAGTTGATCTCGGTTGCACTAAACCTCGCTTCTCTTTAACCACTCATTAACCACGCATTCACGCGTAAACTATGAAATCGGTCGCAGTTCCGCTAGTGACAAAGGGGAGACATCTGAAATCCGCACGCCTTTGCTATTTTGACCAATCGGTAACTTACTTCAAGATGGGAAAACTATCCTATTGCATTCAATGAGGCCCAACATAGACAAAACTAGTAGTAAATGTATCTCCGTTTATTAAAATGAACCCCACTTAGACAACGCAGGGTCTTCGAGCTGATTTCTCTGCTTTGGCCTACTGGAAATTCAAGAGAACCGTGACAGCCTCGCCATTTCATTAACGAAAATGGGTGCATGCCATTTGTTTTTAAACTACAGCTAGCAAGTAGTTGATAACAAAAGCTGGCACTACTAAATACGTAATAACAGATCGAGGGCAACCGTAGATCCGAGACCCTTGAGCAATCAATGGATCGCTTCCGCTTTCAACAACGGCATGCTGCTTATGTGTGAACGTGGGGTGATACGAAAGCGGAAGATGCTTTCTGTTTTCCACGGTTTCCATTAGGTTCTATAGCCACTAAATCAGATTCTGCAATTACAGTCAGACGTCACATCAACATCGTCAAAATGGAGACAAAGAACGTGTTGTCGCCTTAATTTAAGGTTACGATTATGCGGTAGATTAATAATATTCCTTGGTTTAACCTTACAATAGACGGGGTTTATTGTTGTAGTAATAGATGCTAACGACCGTTACCCCTCAGAGGGAAGCTGGAGCAGGGACATGGCTACAGTACATCATTTTGGAATAGCGTCAAAAGCACTAACAAAGTTATTGTTGGGGTGCAATTGATTGCCAAGGTAAATAATGCAACTTCTAAAAATACATAACCAGCCGATATAACGTTGCATGTCTAGACTGCTGGGGAATCCCAAGTATGAACGGTACCATCTGAAATGCTATGGTAACGTACTGCGGTACATTCTTATTGAGTCGCCTTGACAATAGAGGACCTGAGCCAGGGTGCTTTACCATCTCCCACCAGTAGGGCCAGTGCACCACTGTCAACTTTCATAATCTAACGTCGCTGGCAAGTTCAGGAATAAGTGATACAATCATATAAGTGATTAAAGTGGGAAACGTATATATATGAACCGGTTTGCACATTCCATTACCTTTACTCCAATAGAAGTTGTATATGTTTACTGAATATGTTGGTGCTCGAGAGACTAGATGTTTATCACGGCTGTCGTAACATTACTGTGCATTGCTGATTGTGAGACATAACAACCCTGAATTACGCAACTCTAGTCAGGAACTCAGCCGAGCGTCACATGACTTTTACTGCATGTTGGTACTAGGAGAGAAGAACACTTTGTAACCCGTGATGTTATTGAGAACTCGGACGGAAGCGCCAGGGAGAAGTTGTGTCTTGATGTGATTGGACACAGATCTGGTACAGCCTCGTTTGACGTGTTGTGGAACTTCTCACCCATATTCATATATTTTTTTAAATGTTTAACTATCCAACTCGGCAAGTACAACTTGTGTCTTAAAGTAGAATTTCAACTGCGCATTCCAAATGTTCGGCCAAAAGCCTTTCTAACTAATCAGTTGCTGAGATCCACGCACGTTGAGATCGCAGGCACAGGTTTTCTGCTTGGCGGAGTATAACGTCCACATTCTGTTGGTGTCGTGAAAACAACTAATCAGCGGAGTACATAACAGAAACCGGTCGTTCAATTCCATTATCATAGCTGGCGCTTACAAACTAACCTACAATGCCCGGCCTTTGCAATGCACTACAGATGGCTTCAACTTGCTTTTTCCAGGAAAAAGTTGGACGCCAGGAACATGCATGACGTCTGTACATAGACCAGACTCTCTCTGTTGTGTAAACTCACCCCTCCCCACGGACAGTTCAACGCCGTGTAAGAAGAGTATACAGTACACCTGTATTGCCCTTGTCCATGAACACCTTCGTCTAAGGCAGGGGTGGGCAAACTACGGCCCGAGGGCCAAATGCGGCCCGCGAGGCTGTCCCATCCGGCCCACGGAATGTAATAAAATTATTTTGGGGGGAATTAAAAAAAACAACTCACCAGCCCATTCTTATACATCCGAGTCAGAATTTTGACTTTTTACACCTTATATGGGATCTGCTGTACATATGTAATGTATGTTTTAACTTTTGCCCTTTTCTGGCCTCCAAAACAATTATGATTAACAAATTACAAAAACAAATGTGCCCCTCCATTTCATTTCAAAATCCTGATGTGGCCCCCGAGCCAAAATATTTGCCCACCCCTGGTCTAAGGGGAAATCCTGACACATCACGTGTTTTTCGGCCATTATCAAGCCTGGGCCCGTTTATTTGAACAGTCATTTGACAAAATCTCAATTTTGTCCACAGTGTTGAATTTGGATTCTAAATGCTGTTGCATTTCTTATACATAAAAACATACGTCAATCCAATGTTTATACATTCCCCTTTCTGATAGGCTACATGTCCAGATGTTGCCCTAGTCACTTTACTACCTTTAACTACAGCCCGAACCACCATTTTGGACACAGAATTCCTCTCTGCTCTGAGGAGGAGATTGCAGCACAAGGAGTTGACAGTAGTGTCTTGAATTAACATGTCCTTGTAAATATAGCCACTCGACACTAAATATTTGGTATTGTTACAAGACTCAGCGGTTGAGCTATATAAGACGAGGAACAGAATTGTGTGTATCAGGCGCCACCTAGTGGATATCATTTCATCACAAAAACACAACAAAATCCACATAAAAAGTTATTTACGGTAAAAAAGTAATTACTGACATTGTTTTAAATAGTTTCTTCTAGCATGTGGAACCATACAACACAACATTGAAACAAACAGCTGCAAGATAATATTGTTAATTGAATATTAGAAATGAGAAATCATTGATTTGATAATCCAAATAGCTAATGCATCAAAACATACATGCAGAAGTTTGTAAGCTCTGTATCTCAGAAAGGCAGAGTACGTAGCCCTATTCATCCGCAAGCTCGTCAAAGGAAATCACCAAATGAAGTAGCAAACATTTGCACACATCTTTCATATGTTTTAAACGATTCCGCATCCCCTTCCACTATCCTGACAAGCGAAGTCAATGGGAGAACGTGACGAAACGTTATGATGTTGTTGCATTACCTAGTGAAAGGGTGAGATTAGACTATTTGACTAGTCATCCAGCCGATATGGGACATTCATATTTTAGGAAAGCAATACTCTGATTGCACAAGTGATGTAATGGTCAACTCTTCTATAAAATGGACCTTAAAACCAGAGGGGAAAATACCTTCACTGGACTTCAAACGCTACTTCATCAGAATGAAATCTAGTGATATCATCTTCATTCTCGGGACTTACAGTCAAGCCAACTTGTCTTGTCAACTACCCGTCATCTCTGGCGTAACATAACACAGAGCGCCCTCTATCCGAACACTTGTTTAGCAGTTTTGAAAACCACTTCCTCCAAACACCGGAAAGAAAAACCCGGAACAACCCCCCGTAAAAAAAAACATTTGCTTTGTACATTAAATTTGCGACTATTGTTAGATTGGCAAGAGATTTATAATACTAATTTCAAATGGGCAATGGTAAGTGTTGATTTGCTAGTTAAATGTCTAGAATATGTTGTTTTGTTTAGCGAGTTAGCTAACTAACGTGTTACGTATAACTTGATATATTTAATAAAAACATTTTAAGAAAATAACGTCAGCCATTACTTTAAACCTGACATGAAATATGAGTGACTAGCTAATTCTCCACCTTACGTCAACATGCATGACGAACTTCAAAATGTCCGTTTTATTGATATAACAGCGTGGATTCTTTTGTTTTAGGTAGTCTGAACTAAAGAGACTGTTATCGTCTCCTCCTCGTCATCATCCTACTTGCTCTGTTTCCACCAACGCAATAATGTCTACAGGAATGGCCTCACCACTGCAGCCTTCTGTCAACACAAACCAAGGTTCATTCCCTGTCGAAACCGTTGCATACTGCTAGCTACCTTTATAAACAAGTGTGCACATTATTGTTTAATAATGCGTGCATGCACGTTGTCTAAATCAGTACCCTGATACCAGGAATAATAGTAATCAGTTCAGCTGCTTTTCACAGGCAATAGTTATGGTTACCACATTTAAAACATCCAAATGCTGGGATAATGCTGGCCTCGGCAGTCTATTTATTCTACCTCCCCCCTGCAGCCTGAACGCGCTAAAGCGCACGTACTCCATCGCGTAGCATTTTGTTACGTTGAAACAACGATTTGGTTCTCAGTCAATTTACCGGCTTAAATTACTGTGAAAAACATGTATGAATGCGTTCTACATGTAGACGTAGACAAATATTGTTCCTTACGGCACGCGTCTCTTGTAAAATGGTCGAATTATAAAAGCAAGCCAGAGGATCTTTATTAATTGTGGTCTCAGTAGCCTGAGTAGTGGTTGTAAAGATTGGTCAGATGTGTATGTGATTTAGTAGATGCTTCAATCCTGATCGATTTAAAATAAGTGCATACATTTTAAGAGGTGAAATTATATATTAGTATAAAGTGATTTAACGAAAGGAAAAAAAATACATGTGTGTATGGGTTCTGCGAATGTAATTACTATCTACAGTGTACTTCTACCGGTTTGGGAACTTCAGTGTCCTATTCTGACAACTCAATTTTCACGGAGCTTCGTAAAAACACGCAGTATTGTTAAATAATGTATACATCAAATTAAGCCTCGAATCGCTTGACAACGGGCCAAACGCGTCCTGTCATGATTAGGGTGGCAATACCATCATGAGCTGTGCATTATATAACACTAAGCAAGGTTAGTGGTACTTGGTCTCTCACAGGGGTTTAGGGGTCTCTGAATAGTAAAAGAACCGGTAGGGACCACTGTATCCATGGGCAACTGGAGACGGGTCACGTGTGCTTGACACAAAGCTGTTTGATTTTTCCGAAGGCCAGAGAATGAACTGCCCGCTGTACGGCTGCCAGCGGGTCTACACCGATGCCCACAGCCTTGCCAGACACATCCAGGACCACCAGACCCACGTGCCCACACAGTCCCTCCCAGGTGGCCTACACACACCTGCCGTTCCACCGTCCCGTGTCTCCCTGGTGCGGAGGATGGGGGGTTAACGCATGTTATTTCCACTGCTGTGTGTGAACACCGTCTCCATCTTTCCTCTCAGGGAAGGGGTTCCTCTGCTCCTCGATTGGTTGCAGTGGCTCATTTCCCAGTATGCAACAGCTCATGGAGCACATGAGGCAGCACCACAAGCCCAACACATACTTCCTGTAAGCCCAACACATACTTCCTGTAAGCTTTATTAGTGTTGACATTCCCACCTTGTCAGTCCGAATGAACTCTGTCTGTCTCTCTCTCTGTCTGTCTCTCTCTCTGTCTGTCTCTCTGTCTGTGACTGGTCTCTGTCTGTCTGTCTCTCTCTCTGTCTGTCTCTCCCTCTCTCTCTGTCTGTCTCTCTCTCTGTGACTGGTCTCTGTCTCTCTATCTGTCTGTCTCTCTCTCTGTGACTGGTCTCTGTCTGTCTCTCTCTCTGTGACTGGTCTCTGTCTGTCTCTCTGTGACTGGTCTCTATCTCAGGTGTGAGAGCTGTCGGTCCAGGCTGCGCTCCTACCGCGCCCTCCTCAAACACCTCCACACTTGTGCCAAGGTGGCCAAGAGCAAAGCCAAGGCTGGCCAGGTGGCAGAGGTCAAGCCCGACCCTGACGACACCGTTCCCATGGCTACAGAACCCTCTGGCACCGACCAGGGAACCCAGCAGGAACCCATGGAGTCTGAGTCCCCACATCCTGCTGGGGGGTCCAGAGGGTTGGATCTGGTCTCCACCGTCAGCCACTTCCAACCTCCGCCACTGGGGGCTGCTCCTCTCCTTGGCCTGGACCCCTCCACCTCCCACCCCGGGGCGTCAGTGGCCCCGCCGTCCGGCCTATTGGACACGCCCCAAGTCTCTGATGTCTCCTACGGCTCCTTCTCCCAGTACCTCCTGTCTCCCCTGGAGGTCACTGCTCCTGAGCTACAGCTGCAACAGCAGACACACCACCACCTCCACCCGCCCCCGACGGAACACCCCAACCAAAGAGCCCCCAGGCCCGGCCTCCATGCCGTCACCTCCTCTCCCCCCCAGAACATCACCCCCGCCAGATCCAACGCACGCTGGCGGAAGAACCAAGGTAATCCTAAATGAGTCAGCAGGGTCTTCAGAACGGGTCCCAGAAATGTTTGGGGAATGTTGTCTTTATGTTGCTCGTGTGGAATTCACGACCATGTCATTTCATGTTAATTGTAGTGCCCTGATAGCCCGGTCCCAGATAGGTTTGCGCTGTGTGATCAACTGAAACCCCAACTGGAGTTGGCTACACAGCACTATGATCTAGGACCGCCAGGCTAATCCTTGTAGACATTGGTAGAGAACGTGTTGGGCAGAGCTGGACAGAAGGTGGTATCAGACAGTGGATGCCAGGGACAGCTGAGTGAACTGTTTTGTTGCCCTATCCTGCCAGACTCAGCGGGGCCTCTGAGTGCCACATGGAACTCTCCACCTGCCAGGTATTGGTTAAATACAGGTGGAGCGGAGGTGAGATGCAGAGACTACACACACACACACACACACACACACACACACTGCTGCGGGGAAATAACAAACATCAGGGAGGGAGGTAGACACTGCTGTCCAATGGGATTCCTGCTCCTTCCTCCAGTGCTGTCCTGCATTTTGGGCCCCACCCTTTCCTCCGGACCAGAGGTGCGTTCAGTCTGCTTGATCGTTGGATATGTTCCAGAACCATCTACTGAATGACCCGTCTCCACTAAACAGAACCGATGTTGAGTGGCATGGAATGTTTTTGGGTGGGAGTGGCCTGGCGTTGACGTCCTTAGAGCTCAGCCGCCACGTTCCACCGTCCAACACATCCCTGTTTTTCAACTGTTTGTTCAGTAGAATGGAACAATCCAGAACGTAAGAACTGAGCACAGCTCTGGTGTCCCGCCTCTGCTAACCGATAAATCAACAATCACCCTCCTAATCAATTGCTCTATCAGCTGGCTGGGGGTGCAACATCACCAGCTCCAAGTGTCTTTATCTCTCTGCGTCGATGCCTTCCCCAAACAGCCCGTCGTTTTATTTCGACACTATGTCACTGACTACATATTTATTCAACTAACTCCCCAAGCCACCTGTGGCGTCTATCTTTCGGTAACCTTTAGTGGAGGGAGATCCTCCATCCATGTATTGGTGGATACATGGATGGATTCCAGATGTCATGGAAAACCGAATCTTAACATGAATCCACCAATCTAAGAGGAGTAGGCCGAAACAAGGCAGCCAACTGCTCTACTCCGTGGAGAAAACATCCCCACTTTTATGGCAAAGCTTTAGGATTAGTTCACTGCACCAGGATCAGTGGTAGAGGTCTGTGTGCGGCTGGTGTACACCATAGAGAAGGGTTGTAATGCCCATAGTGGCCCTGGGAGAGCAAGGTCAGCACTTGGATGGATGCAATATTTATTAAAAAATGTTTCATCACATAAATGATTAATTGTCCAGGTTTTTAAGAGAGATAAACCAATAAAGTTAAATGGTGATGTCTATTCTAGCCTTTCTCATCCAAGGTGAGTCCTCTATCCATCTCTATGGTGTAGTCTATTCTAGCCTGTCTCATCCAAGGTGAGTCCTCTATCCGTCTCTATGGTGTAGGCTAGGATATCTGCCAGTAATACAGGGCTCCTCTTCAGCGTCTCACTGCCATTACTCAACTTCCTGTTGATACCTGCTCACAGCTACGACCCCTGTCAGTGCCCTTGTGCTTGTTGTTCAGGTTACCCACGCTTCGCCCTGACAGCAACTAACCCTACTGTCAGTGTGTGAATGATGTTGGACCAATCCCTCGGTCCTCCACAGACACTGGTTGAGGTGTGAGAGGGTTTCATACGTGTATTTAATGTGATAACGGGGCTGAACAGCCCTCTGAGAAGACTGGTTGAGGTCTCACAATAGCACTTGCAACAATGAAACTGTAGTCTGGTGAAACGTAACGTCCAAGGGCAAGCCATTACACGCCGAATACTCCTGTGAAATCCTCTCAGATCTCCGGAGGGCCAACCTAGGTGGTTCTGACCCTGATGTACTTCTGGGTTTCTATTCTGCCTGGAAGTGAGTCACATTCACCTGGTTTCTTGGGTTTAATTCTGGTTGATATGGGAGAGTTTTCATGGGTAGGGGGCTCCAGTCTTGGAGCGCTAAAACATTTCTGGTTCTCATTGTGTCTGGGGGATCCATTAGGGGAAAAAAGGGGGATATAATTGGAAGAAAAAAACCCACTTCTGGTTATCATCCTAACCTGGTACAGGTTATTACACCTGGTATTACAGCCATGTACTACCAGGTGAGTGTGATTTAATAAGCTTGTGGAACCAGAACCCACTGGCTGGTATTTGAAGGCACCAGTAGAACACAGCCTCATAATGCACTCAACCACTTTGACCCACTCATTGGAATGTGGTGAGCTCAAATCCATCCTTCACTTTGAATAAATAGCGGGGAGAGCTCTTATTACCTCGGGGACAAAGGGACGTGTGCAAACCTCTGACCCAGTGTTGATATACAAAGTTTACTGGGTTTTCTTCTGTTTTAAACAGTTTTTCCAACAGAAGAAACAAGTAAAATTGGTGTACCGTCATTGGTCAGGAATCTCCAGTCGAAGCACAATGCACCCACTTTCAAGTAGATGTAGAAATTAAAAGGTGAATGTACTTACTATAGCTCCTCCTCGATCTCAGGTCAGTCCTTCAACAGCCGCATTCTGTGGAAGCACACCAGGGGGCGCTACAGCTGTGTCCAGTGTGGCCACTCCACCGCCAACAGGAAGGAGATGACGGCTCACATCAAGGGCCAGCACAAGAGCCCAGCGACCGCCAAGCCCAGCAACGCCAACGGTACGTGCGCTGCTGACACTGTTATCAAGCCACCTGCACGTGTCTGAAATGTGGTTTAGCGAGAACTCCACATGCATGTCTGAAATGTGGTTTAGCCAGGACTCCATGTGCATGTCTGAAATGTGGTTTAGCCAGGACTGCACGTGCACGTGTCTGAAATGTGGTTTAGCTAGGACTCCACGTGCACGTGTCTGAAATGTGGTTTAGCCAGGACTCCACGTGCACGTGTATGAAATGTGGTTTAGCGAGAACTCCACATGCATGTGGATGAGGTTTAGACTCTCAAATTGCAACCCTTACATAATTGGTAGTATAGGACCAACAGAGGTTAGGGTTAGGATTGTAGGATAGGACCAACAGAGGTTAGGTTTAGGATAGGACCAACAGAGTATGTTGATGTGGCTTTGTCAAAGTAGAAACCCTGTTGCTCTTTTTGTCTTCAACTGAGTCCTCTGTTGATTCCAGAAGGCGGAGAAGCCCTGCCCACCTCACAAACTAAGGCTGCATCAGACACCGAGTCCTCCACCTACACCCAGCTATGACTACGAGGGTCATTCAAAATGTACTCCCTTAGTGTGTAACTAGCAGAATTTCCAATTGAATTACAATAAACGTATTTATGACCCGTGTTTAGTTGATTTTCTGTGCACTGAAATGTTTATTGAAGAGGAGAGATACATGACCACCCTTCAAATTACCCAGTGGGTCTCACTCTACTGTTCTGACATGGTCAGCAGAAACCACTGCACATAACTGAAACCTCTTGGCATGGGACATTCTCACATGGCTAACAAACGTGAAAATATAAACCCAGGTTCTAAGACGTTATCTGATTGTAATAATCACACCATAAAAGCAGTTTAACACCTGGCAACAGCAACCAGCAAACATCCTTTTAAAAATTATTTATATTTTGTTCAATCTGAAATCATTCTGCTTCCACAGGAACTGTCAACAGCAAACATTTCATTTTACAGATGATGACTTGTTACAGTGACTTCTAATTCCTCTTACAATTTCCACAAGAATCCATCAGAAAAAAAAAAAATCACATTCTGACAGTAATTTAACCTACAGTTCCATCAGGTTTTAGTTCTTCCATTTCACGCATTTAAATTCCAATGTCAGCATCCAGGATTACATCTTCCCACACTGAAGAAAATGTTTGTATACAAAATACTATAAGTCTTTGCAGCCATGTTTCATACATTTTCAAATTGATTAGGGATCTGTATGGCCAACCTTGTTTTATGTGCTTTGAGTCATTGCCATTAGCAAACTTTCATTCCAACTACAGCGTTCTTTCAAGAACTTTCCTGTTCATCGACCACAAACGTTCCTAAAAACATCCCATTCCCTGAAGAAACATCCCCACAACGTGATGCTACCACTACGCTTCCACTGATTTTACAACAAAAAAAGCCTATTACAAGTGTGGTATGTGGTGTGTACACCTGTGAAAACAAAATACAAAAAGAAATCTGGTGTACTAAAGTGACAATGTCAAGGGGCTATAGACATGCTACGGGTGTATTTCTATCTACCTATGTAGTAGCTAGAGAGGAGCCACTGATTTCTCCTGACTGAGAGTCATTGTGAGTCTTTAAATGTCTCTTTAGGTGATACTGACACGTATAAGTCTTAGAACAGAGATGACAGGGAAACGGTCGCACCCCAGTGTGATTCAGAATATGTTTCTTCAACTCCGCACCGCGAGAAAACGCCTTTCCACACTGATGACAGACGTACGGACGTTCTCCTGTGTGAAGACGCATGTGGAGAGTCACCTTACTAGCCATGGTGAAACCTTTCTGGCACACCGTGCATTTGTATGGTCTTTCCCCAGTGTGCGTTCTTCTGTGTATCTGCAGCTCCCCTGCAGAGCAGAAGGCCTTGCCACAGTCAGAGCAGAGGAAGGGTTTCTCCCCCGTGTGAGTCCGTATGTGAATGGTCAGGTTCCCGTTCACAGAGAAACGCTTGTCGCAGTAGGTGCACTGGTACGGTCTCTCACCGGTGTGGGTCCTCATGTGGAGCTTCAGGTCAGCTTTGCACTTGAAGCCCTTCCCACAGCTGAGGCAGATATGGGACCTTTTCTGGGAATGGCGCTGCTCGTGGCCGTGTAGCCAGCCCTGAACGAACACATGCGTATCATTAGACATATACGACAATAAGACGCATAATACAATAAACACAACACTGAAATACCAACAACACAATACACTAAAATCAATACTTTCAATTCAACAACTGACCTGGGAGCTGAAGCACTTCCCACAATGCTTACACTGGAAGGGTTTCTCTTCTCCATCATGGACCTTCTGGTGGCCCCTCAGCTCAGCGATGCCAGGGAACGGACCCTCGCCACAGTACCTGAGGTTACACAAGATCAAATTACAAACCGTTCCCTAAATAGTGCACCACTTTAGATCTAAACCCCACGAGCCCAAGTGAAAACTAGTGCACCATAGAGAATAGGCCACCATTTGGGAATCACACCATATGTGGTACCTGCAGTTGAAGACCTTCTGCTTGGTGTGGTTTTCCAGGTGTTTCTTCAGGGAATTCTGCCACTTGAAGGTCTTCCCACACTGGGGACATTCAAACTTCTGGTCAGCCTGGGAACGGCTGCGGCTTCCAGCACACCGGTGGCTGACCCTCTCCCGGACCGACCCAAAGCTGCTCCCACATTTAATACAAACATAGGCTGCGTTGGAGCACTGGGTTCGGCGGTGGGTTGACATGTCGGAGGACCTTCTGAACGTCTTGCCGCATTGGGAACACTTGTAAGGGTTTTCTCCCGTGTGGAGACGCTGGTGTTCTAACATCTCGTAACGGTAGACAAAACACCGGCCACACTGGGGACATTTATGGGCCACTCTGCGTGGAGGCTGGTCTGAAGAGCCAGGGGTGGAACTGGAAGAAGACATGATAGGGTTGGTAGTGGAGGATATATTGGTGGAAGGGTTGGTGGAGGAAGATGTAGTGGTGGAAGGGTTGAAGGAGGTTGTAGTTTCTTCTGTCATGGTTGATGAAGATGATTTAGCTTCCTGGGATGAGGTGGAGTTTAAGGTATCTTGGGGGCTGGATAACGGGACCTGATGTTGTATTATAATCTGAGGACAGGCACTGGTGTTCTTTGGGTACTGATGCTCAGAGTCCATGGTTACAGCTTTTCCTCTGTTCTCAGACGTCAGTCTCACACTTGATCTTTCCACAACTCTCCCTTTTACTTCCTTCTGGTTGCTTTTGCTTGGAGAACCTCCATTCCCTACCAAATCTGTTTTGTTCTTGTTTTTATCCAAACTTGCTTTTGATTGGCCACTGATGAAAGGGAAGGACAGGGACTGGAGGAGGCGGTCCTCTGTCTGAGGAGCTGAACAGTGACAACCAGGACCAATGGAAAGAAGAAACACATGATGATTCATGTTATTAAATGAATACAGTACCTGTGTCAAACTACTAACCAGAGTTCTATGGGTCTTGGTGCCTCTGGGTTTCTGACTTACCGCTCCTGGCTAGTTTGAGGTTCCTGTGATATTGCTGGTTCTGCAACAGGGAGATCAGACCATCCTCATGGGAGACACAGTGCATGTAGTCCTCCAGAACAGAGGGGGCAGCACTGATCAATGAAGCAGTCTGGACACAACAGAACGGTGGTACAAACAACGTTTTACACTTCAGCTATTGAACACTATTCTGATGTTCTGCCTGCTGCAACACAAACCATTATCAGCTTTACCTCAACTGATTTACCAAAGATAAAGCACTTACAAGCCATTTTATGAACATGGTTAGCAAGTCAACAAGAGTACTTTTGTATTTGAGCCTGAAATTCTGAATTTGCATTACATTTGTGTCATGTAGAGTACACTGTGTTTGCAGCTTGTTGCTAGCTAGTGGTGTTAATACTAGCAGTGTTCTTTAAGCGGTACCTGTTTGAAGTCCGGCACCGGCAACAGCTCCTCCAGTCTAGACAGCAAGTGACAAACCAGAGTCTGCAGCGCCATCTCAAAGCTAGGACCATACTCCACTGGGAACACCACCTGTTGTAGAAGAGAGTAAAGCTAGGACCATACTCCACTGGGAACACCACCTGTTGTAGAAGAGAGTAAAGCTAGGACCATACTCCACTGGGAACACCACCTGTTGTAGAATAGATTAAAGCTAGGACCATACTCCACTGGGAACACCACCTGTTGTAGAAGAGAGTAAAGCTAGGACCATACTCCACTGGGAACACCACCTGTTGTACAAGAGAGAGTCAAAGCTAAGACCATACTGCACTAGGAACACCACCTGATGTAGAAGAGACAGTCAAAGTTGGGACAATACTCCACCAGGAAACCCATCTGATGTAAAAGAGTGTCAGACTTATAACCAACATCAACAACAGCCTGTAAATCACAGCCTGATAATCCATTAATAATTCCAGGTAAACAATAAACGTTTTTGAAAGCTGATAGGACAATGTGTGTATCTCCACACAAAACCTCAGAAACCTAGCTACATACACCCAAGAATATGCTGCTTCAGATTGGCTCTGCCCAGTAACCCAGACCTATAAACCACATAATCCTAGGTGAACTGCTTGTATGGTGTCCATCCTGGCGTCCTTGCAACTTCTGTACGAAGAAACATTACATTAATGTAGCAGCTTTTACATTACAGAAATATGTATCTTCAGATAATTTGTATGATCTCTATTTTTCATCAGTATGATTTGGATCAGCCCATCATACCTTGAAGAAGCGTTCCCTCTCCTCCTGACCTTCCATGAGGCTCTGAACCAGTTTGAAAAAGTTAGCTTCAGCTGATTCAATCGCTGAATCATTTGACTGCAACACACACAAAAATACACCTCCAATCACATGCTAAACACTGATTTGTGTTTGGATGTACAGCTGTTCAATATTTCCATTATTAAATATTTTTTCAGCTGTTCATTAAACACTTACCTGTTTAACATCATTTGATCTTAGTCTGTCCAGGTAAGTTTGAACAGCCTTCAGATCATCAGGACCTCCAGATCGTAGCAGTTCTAGAGTCACCTGAGACCAGACCACACTGGTAATTAATTGTCAACTCAACTTAACTGGTGCCTCAAATTACAGAAACGTAATATTTCAGACGTGTCAGACTCATCAAAAGGCAGGGGTCTTATAGGATGATGCCATTGGCGCAGTCAAAATATGACATCTGAATCGGCTGGTACTAGCATAGACAAATCTGAATCTAATGGTACTAGCATAGAGAAATCTGAATCTGATGGTACTAGCATAGAGAAATCTGAATCTGATGGTACTAGCATAGAGAAATCTGAATCTGATGGTACTAGCATAGAGAAATCTGAATCTGATGGTACTAGCATAGAGAAATCTGAATCTGATGGTACTAGCATAGAGAAATCTGAATCTGATGGTACTAGCATAGAGAA
>JACXGK010010677.1:2500-17494 GCA_016801125.1 Novumbra hubbsi | reverse complement strand
CTGGTTGTGTTAAACCATCTGGGTGTGGTGGTGTTAAACCATCTGGGTGTGGTTGTGTTAAACCATCTGGTTGTGGTTGTGTTAAACCATCTGGTTGTGGTTGTGTTAAACCATCTGGGTGTGGTTGCGTTAAACCCTCTGGGTGTGGTTGCGTTAAACCCTCTGGGTGTGGTTGTGTTAAACCATCTGGGTGTGGTTGTGTTAAACCCTCTGGGTGTGGTTGTGTTAAACCCTCTGGGTGTGGTTGTGTTAAACCATCTGGTTGTGGTTCTGTTAAACCATCTGGGTGTGGTTGTGTTAAACCCTCTGGGTGTGGTTCTGTTAAACCATCTGGGTGTGGTTGTGTTAAACCCTCTGGGTGTGGTTGTGTTAAACCATCTGGGTGTGGTTGTGTTAAACCCTCTGGGTGTGGTTGTGTTAAACCCTCTGGGTGTGGTTGTGTTAAACCCTCTGGGTGTGGTCATGTTAAACTCTACTGTTTTTGTCATGTTAATGTTTTCTTTTTTGCGGCCCTATTTACAGGATGCCGCCGACCGCCTGTCTCTGTTCACAGCAGAGGAGGAGATCTTTGCGTTTCAGAGAACTGTGTCCAGACTGACAGAGATGCAAACGGAGAGGTACTGGACCGAGGGGGACCGCAGTAAAACATCTCACACAAAAAGAGGTTCAAGATGGTCTTTCTGAATACCGCTAAGACACTAAAACCTCTTTCACCCTAAAATTGAATTTAACCAGCCAAAACCCAGTTTCAGCGGGAGGGATGAATCCATTCTACTGCTCTAGAGAATAACGTGACAAGCCAAAACACCTCGGACTAAGTGACATATACTCACAAACAGGATCAGAGGGGAACAGTAGGAACAGTCAGGAAGTGACATATACTCCCTCACAAACAGGATCAGAGGGGAACATTAGAAACAGTCAGGAGGTGACATATACTCCCTCACAAACAGGATCAGAGGGGAACAGTAGAAACAGTCAGGAAGTGACATATACTCCCTCACAAACAGGATCATAGGGGAACAGTAGGAACAGTCAGGAAGTGACATATACTCCCTCACAAACAGGATCTTAGGGGAACAGTCAGGAAGTGACATACTCCCTCACAAACAGGATCATAGGGGAACAGTAGAAACAGTCAGGAGGTGACATATCCTCCCTCACAAACAGGATCAGAGGGGAACAGTAGAAACAGTCAGGAGGTGACATATACTCCCTCACAAACAGGATCAGAGGGGAACAGTAGAAACTTGTATGTGGTCTAATTTGGACGTTTTAAAACATACATGAAGTACGGTATACTTAGCTAGATAAAGAAGCTCGGATAAGTGACAGCTGAAGGGATATCACTGTAAACGAAGTGTCTGTTAGTGGACAGCTAACATCCCCTTGTGGTTGATGTTGAACATTGCCACAGAAGATGCACGTAATCATATAATGGATGAGTTTAGTGGTTATTGCTCTGAATATACTTGACTAATTGGATCTGGCATGTGCAATATGTGTGCAAATACATTGTAACCAGACTTTTGCGTTGGAAAAAGCTACATGTAAATATTTGTTTCTGCTGTTAAATAAACGATACAGTAGAAAGTTGTTGTGCATTTTTAGGTCTCAAACTGCGAAGGCAAAACCTACTTATTATATTAGAATTTTTCTTGGAGAAGTTAAATGTGTTGGATGCCTCAAGGTTAGATCATATCGCCAAGCAGACACGCTTGAACCCCCCCTGAGTTTACAAGGTTATACCACAAGGTGGCAGCAGCGGGTAAGGGACTCACAGACTGATTGTTATTGCTTCGGATGATGTCATCGTTGCCCAAGTGCTTTAACATTGTATAGCTTTGCTCTTTGGCATTTCAAGTAGGTTATCAATAAAAGCAATTCGTGACAACTACTCATATAAAAAGGGCTTTAGAAAATAAGTTTAGGTTAGATTTGTAGCATTAGGGAAAAATAGAAATGCTATTGTTTGTTAGTTTTAAGGCTTTTCTATTCCACAACAACTCTCAGCTAAGAGAAATCAATCACGGCCTATTCCGAGGGTACTAATCCAATCAGAGAATTACACTGTTTGGGTAAACATCAGACATAAACAGAAATGTCTGCCCTCAGTTGGGCAGGTCTTAATTGGATGATTCACGCTAACACAGAGGGTGGCTCTAGTCCTGCAGCCTTCAGAGCTAGGATAACTGCCATTACAGTGAGAACTGAAAGGAGTTTTGCTCCCAAACCGCTTTTTTATTGAAAGCCCACTGGTACTGTACACAAACAAAATGTCAGATGCTATCATCTGCCTTTAAGGGGTAATGGAGTGTTAGGAACACCGTGTATTGGGGCACGGAGGCCGGGTCACTAATATGGCTGTCTGAAGTGTGCAGACCCCTGCTGTACACCGGTGTAATGGTGTGTACAACCTGTTTACGGAACAATGCACTGAGACAGCACCTCCGTGCCTGTCTGGGTCAAAGCACTTGTTCCAGGAGAGCAGTGTGTTGCAGCTGTCTCACGTGTCTTTTGGTACGTCTTAAGGCTAATTGTGTCTTGTTCCACTCCCTTAGTGGTCCGAGGCTCACTAGCAGTCTAGGGCCCCATGGAAATACTTCTTTATATTGCTTGTGCCCAGATACTTAAGATACTTATTTATATGTGCCCAGATACTTAAGATACTTATTTATATGTGCCCAGATACTTATTTTACACTGTCAGGAAAAATGTGTAAAATACATTAATTATAAAAGAGCCTGCATGTAACTTGAATAAAAATAATTACGACATTAAATACAACAATTTACCATAGCTGTTTATTTAAGAACATGTTTTAAAGCTTGTCTGGGTTATATTAAACTCTAATGGCTGTATTGCATTTCACAATTCTAATCCACCCTCTTAGTGTAGATTGTGGGATCAAAACCCTCCTACTTACTGTGTTTCACTATTCTAATCCACCCTCTTAGTGCAGATTGTGGGATCAAAACCTTCCCACTCACTACATGTCACCATTATAATCCACCCTCTTAGTGCAGATTGTGGGATCAAAACCCTCCTACTTACTACGTTTCACCATTCTAATCCACCCTCTTAGTGCAGATTGTGGGATCAAAACCTTCCCACTCACCACATGTCACCATTATAATCCACCCTCTTAGTGCAGATTGTGGGATCAAAACCCTCCTACTTACTACGTTTCACCATTCTAATCCACCCTCTTAGTGCAGATTGTGGGATCAAAACCTTCCCACTCACTACATTTCACCATTATAATCCACCATTTTTGTGCAGATTGTGGGATCAAAATCCTCCTATTCAAAACATTTCAGATATAAAAATCTACTGGATAAAGAATAGTTTGGATTCCCAGTGCCCATCCTAATAGGTTGGCCAGAGACAAGGTTATCTGTCAGGAGGATCCTAGTTTTTGTGGTTGTTTTAAAACCTGTTTCTAATATTTTGTGGTAATCCAATCAGATATTTGAAAAACGTTCATAGGTGATTGGATGAGCCCTAAGTACCTACTGTTGACATTGTATATTCCCAAAGCCTCCCTTCCTACAATTAACCCTTCACTGCAGCAGTTACCCACAAAGCATCAAACTGCTATGTCAGCAATTCCTCTTTATATAGCTGTACCCGGAGGAACAAAGAAGAGGTGTGTGCGTGTGTGTGTACGGGCAGGCGCGCGCTTTAATGTCGTTTATTTTTTTATTATTGCCATTAAATGGCAATAATTAAACAGCTTTTTCTGAAGTATACATTGGATTGTTATCCTGTACTTACTAACACCCCGTTCCGAGAATGAATAGATCGATACTGCACACCACAGGTGCAACACGCATTCCTGTACAGAAACCGAGGTCACGTGTCCCAAACCAGATGGACGTGCACCTCGCACAACATATTTTTGGAACAAAGAGGCTGTCTATATGGCTGCGGTTTTGCAAAGTCAGTAAAGAGGGAGGAAGGGCGACAGGCGTTGTCACTCAGAAGCATCACATAAAGTTCGGATGACGGGTGTCTTCGTTAGCGATCTCTTGATTTTATATTGAATTACGTCATGTGTTTGAGACTGTAGATCAAAGCCATGACGTGTTGAGATCTTAACAAGATCTGTCAAGATTGGCTGTGGACACAAGCGTTTAAAATCTTTAAATCAACTCATTTTTGTAACAAACTGACACAATATTCCATTATAATTTCCACATCCCAATGGTCTCACCTGTTAGCGTTATGCCTTTTTTTTTTGCTACATTGTATAACCTACTACGATGTAAATGGAAACCATTATATAATGTCATCTGCATTTATAACTGCCTAAGTAGACAAGCATGTGTCATTAGCCTAAGAAATGTGAAATGATCAATAGTATTTTCTTAAAAAGCAATGCCTTCTGTCCGTCTTTTACTGCCGTTCTGTCCGTGTTGACGTAGGCTACCATATCAATGTGATTATCCTTGTGTCTATTTTCTGGATCCCCCAACATGTCCGGACGTATGTCTCCTTGGAACCCTGCCTGCCTTGACATGCCCACGCGCACATACTGTAGCCTACTGTCTCTTTAACTGTTTGGTCCACACGATTTAGGGGGCTGGCCTTTTTCAGCGGGGGTGGCAACATTAGTCTATCCGCCACTATTGCTGCTGTTGCTGGATAACTTTCAGCTTGTTGAGGGCTGTCACAAGACGGAATGTGCTAAGTAGGCTATGTCGATTTGTGTGCATATGTTCTGCGAGAGATAAGCCACTGTACCTGGGAGTGTAATGTTTCGTTTTCTATTTCAACCGAGCAGCGGTCTTCAGTAAAGGCTTTAGAGACGAATTTATATTTCTTTTGTGTTTTTCTGTTCTTTTTCATTTATCTACGGACCCTGACAAGCACAGCATTCTTGTATCCAGTCATAGTTAAAGGACGTTCGAGTGAAAAGAAAATTGGCAAGATGGAAGGAAGAGGAAAACGACAATGCGAGAATAAACATTAGGCTTGGTTGTTGCGGCCATCTAGTTTAACATAGCACGAAGTGACTGCACGCTTTTATCCGTGGCAGTCCTGAAAACAGTCCAGGACCGCACTGTGCATTAGGCTTCTCCCGGCTGTCTCTTCGGACCTATGACGTCTTGCTACTTTCACTGAGTGCGTAGACGAGGAGCTTCTAGTAGGTGTATTCAATTGGCTACAGTTACCTTGAATTAGTGGGGGATTCGATCTTGAACGCGCAAAATAGGAACGCGCACCTAATCCGCTCATTGATGAACGAACCCGTGGTAGCCTGTACTGTAGATTAGCCTGCGCGTGAACGAACTCTACGCACTGTAGTTATCAACATTGCATCAGGCGAGGAAGAATACGACGAACTGTTGCGATTGTCCAATGTGGAGTAGTTCTGGCTTGCTTTTGGAACCAGGTAGAACCGCCATCGTTTACCAGGTGTGGTGCTAATAATTATACTAGTCCACTGTGTTCTAGCAACGTTTTAAATCCTCCAGATCAGCATATCGGTGCGGTGTTTGCTACAGAGGATTTTATTTTTAATTAGAATTGCAACACGGGACGGGAACGCGCATTCATGGAATGCGACTTTGACAGCTCTCTACTTATCTACTGACGTTATTAGCCGGCCGCGGGGACGATTGATTCACTGAAAAGAGATGGCCCAGGTTCCAACTCCAAACCCTCTGCTGGGCGTAGCCATAGACCCAGACTTTGAGCCGCAAAAAAGGCCAAGATCTTGCACCTGGCCGTTGCCCAAACCCGAGTCTAATGCGGGGAAACCAGAGAGCCATGACACTGACATTATACCAGAGGAAGAAGATGACGAAGAAGAGCAACATGCCACTTCCATGGCCATCAACGTCAATGGCACCAGCCTGGGAGCAGACGACCTGAACAGCAACAGCCCTACGGCCGAAGGACAACTGTCCGGACAGGAGAACGGAAGCTCCCCGTTCTCGTCCCACTCTCCCAACACCACTTCAGGGGCACTCAACACCAGCGGCCCAGGGACGCAGACACCGCGGAAGTCCTCGTCGCGCAGAAACGCGTGGGGGAATCTCTCATATGCTGACCTGATAACCAAAGCAATAGAGAGCACGCCAGACAAGAGATTGACACTGTCTCAGATTTATGACTGGATGGTGAGGTGTGTGCCGTACTTCAAAGACAAAGGCGACAGCAACAGCTCCGCAGGATGGAAGGTAGGAAATGAAAGTTTCTCTTCGTCTGCTCAATCAGCAATTCATCCAAACAACAACAATAACAAGAAACGCATGTGTCTCGAGAGTTTGTAATGTTGTTCCCTGTGTGTTTATAAACACGCGCCTGCAGTCGCGTGACGCGTGTTGTGCGTGACGCAACATGGACGGGACCATCCCTAACACTGACATTTAAAAACGATTTGTCAAGTTTCTATTAGCCAAGCAGTCTGGACCATGTGTGTACTCTAGGCTATTTTAAGTGACTCGATCCGGTTACAACGCCTAGAGATTGGAAGGCTACAATTACATAAGTCATTAAACTCTACAGCGCTACACTTTGTCAACATTTGAGAGTAAAGAACAAATCATTGTTTTAACTGTCCGTTCAGGACAACCCTTAGTTACCTGCTCTGGGCCGGCATCGACAATGGAATTACGCCCATCGGTACAATCGTATCGAAATGTAAATCCTATTAGGCATTAGCTTATGTTCTGGGTCAGGTAAGATGTGTGTCTAAAGCCAAGGTTGTTAACACTGCTGTTGGGGAATTACATGCCGACGTGGAAGACCACGGGGGAACAGCCAGCGGTTAGGCAACCTTCTAGGGAAACTGTGGTCGCCAGGGCCGGCGCGTGGAATTCAAGGAAACGATCGCTGGTGAGGGCGCTAAAGAGCTTAGGTCACGGGTCAAAGCTTACTGCACCAGTGTCCTGCGAACTGGCCTTGTTGCACACAAATATCATGTGCTATTATCGAGTGGGAGAAGTTATCTGTGCTCAGCCTCCCCAATTAAACTATGCGCCGCAGGCGAGTGACCAGACGAAGGCCATGTTCATTGTCACCCCGCGGTGCTGACCCTTCTAGAATGTCGGGGGAGGGGCAGGCGGCTCGGGTTTCAGTGGCCATAAAAAAACGAGAACAGGCAGAACGCGGGAACATAGACGTCGTTACCACTTGATCCCCGTGGCTACGACTTTTATAGTTCTGTCATTATGCGTTTCGATCAGTCAGACTCCAGCTGTTGCTGCTTTTAAAACGTTTAGATGCGTCTGTTGGCTTTAAAACCGGGGATCTGTGTTGATCTGATTCAGAATAGCCTGTAGCCTACACAAAGCTCAACGACGGACACAACTTATAGTAGGCACTGCGTGCTATAACGCGAGCTCCCAATTCCGCCAAGAAAGTCACAAATGTCCATCGTCAGAACAATCAGTCCAGAGTAGTTTAATACATTCAACTAACGCCACCAGCTTTAAGGTATCAACATGGCTTAAATACTGGCGTTAGGAAGGGAAAAATACAATGAAACCAGAGAAGACGTTTTGTGGCAGGTGTTTGTTTTACATGTACATTTTAGTCTTTTATCAGACGCTCTTATCAGAATCACAGTCCTGCTGTCAGTTTGGGCATTCACTCACATAAACTATTGGGTTTCAGGGCCGAGAGGTTAGTTTGTAGGTTTAGGTTTCACACAGGTGATCTGGGAGAGCTGGCTTTGTTGAGGAGATTTGCTGAGCAAATCCTAGTAATCCCTGTGGGTTTCTTGCTGCCTGAATGACGTCACCCAGCAAGCAGCGCTGGTTCGTGTCTTATAAGGAAGCTATGATCAGTGTTTCCCATTCAGTGTTCTCAATGCATCGACCCATAGCGTTCTACAACATTAGAATTCAAACTAATCAATCATATTTATTGGAGGCACATATCGACATATCTTATCAATCTTCCATTCAACACAGTTGTTCTTGAAATATAAGAAGTCAGCTTAGTCCATCTTGGTTTAATTCCAGGAGAGACTCTCCTCCAGTTGCTCTACAGGGAATGTAACAGCTTGACTGCTGTCTGGAGGTAAAATTCTATTTGAGCTGCTGTCAAAATATGTGCTAACAGATGCTGTAGTATAGCAGAGCACAGAGAGGGGTGTGACTAAACAAGGGCATTTAAACACACAAGGCAGCATTGTTAAAGATCATGTCTTAAACTTTTTACTTTAAACAATTAAATACATTACCATCCAAAAATAGATTTGGGTTAGGATTTGCTTTTGTATTCAGAAAAATACTGAAGCTAGCCTTGCTGAGAAATTGGTAATGAATGAATGAACGTGTGCTTGCATCGAAGGGTGCAGCTAGTCCACAAGCCAGCACCTTGTTTAACCAGGAGTGTGTTTTCCACCACCAGTCGTTTGTTGAAAAACAAAAAATGATTCCACCTGAGTGGCAAGTCAGAGATCACTATGATAATAAAGCATTTGAATGACTCTTCGAGTGAAAGGTATCTAAAAATAACTACATCATATAATACTACTGAGTTTGGTTAATCCAAAAATGGCCTAATTGATTATAATGCTGAACCAACCCTGTGTGTGCGTCATTGTTCCTGATGTTGAACTTTGGGCCCCTGTGTTACTTAACTCTCCCAAAGGGGAGCTCAGCTCAGAGTCCTGTCCTCCCTAACAGCTGCAGAGCAGAGATCCAGTCTCAGGATCAGTTCTATCGCTGGCACAACTCAGGGATATAAATACACAAAACACACGAACGGCTGTGAAATGAACACACTCATAAAAACTCACAGACATGGCTGTGGGTGTGTGTGTGTGTCCTTCGCGATAACAAACATGTGTCTGGGCATGTTGGAATGTAGTGTCCAGATTGTCTATGAGAACTGGAACATTGGTTGGATTTCCAATATTGCAGCTGTCACAGGCTCCCTGTTCCCTTTGTGGTGTGTTTCTACTTCATTTAACTTGGAGGAAAAAAAATTAAATCAAGTGAAACATGCAATTCTGAAGAGACTTTGTGATACCTTGATGGTCCTGGATCGCAGCAAGCCCCATCTCCAACCTTCATTTGGTCCGGCGGCATATATTAAACGTCCCTATAAACTGGCTGGATGGTGATTATCCTTTTAATGGCCTTCCCTCCCTTCAGCGTGTTGAAAGTTTGGATTCACCAGCCCCGCCGTGATTAGTGACCCTCTGGAGACAGGGAGGTGGGTAACACCGGAAGCCGAGACGGAGCGGGCTCAGAACCATTCTCAGAACAAAGGCCATTAGGCGTTTAGGCCTTCGTTGGATATCTCTCGCTGAGGACCGGACGGTAGGGAGGTTATGGTGCTGTCATGTCAGTGCACGTGAGCGCGCACGAGACGGACCGATGCATGTTGGTTCTAAGCGAAAAGGTGTTGAAATGAGACGCCACGGCAGCGGCACGGCAGCGCGGCAGGCCGATGGCACATTTACTGCCGCGGCTCCTGTGAGACCAGCGGTCAGAACGATACAGGACGGGTGTGTGGCGTAAGAGATCGAGAGGAGAATGTAACGGGGAACCAGCACGGAACGCTAGGGGTTTGATCGCTTCAGTGAGGAAGGGAGGCATTGTGTGTGTGTGTGTGTGTGTGCCGGCATGCTCACACCCTGGCTGTAGGAGCACAATCCAGGAGAATACTTGAAGAATTGACACCATGCCAACCCTGAGTAATCAAAGCCAAAGCAATAAAAAGGGCGGAGGGACGCAGGGAGGGAGAGGGGGGAGGGAATTAACAAGCTTCACTGCAAATTGGTGTATTACAGCTGCCCTTTGGCAATGACTCCCTACACAGGGGGACTGTGGGTGTTTGAGGGGCGAGGGAGGAGGCTTGGGCTTCCTTCCCCAAAGGAGTTGTCGACTCACTGGCCCCCGAAGCTGCATCCATACTCCCCCGGGGTTCACTTTCCTAGGACACATTCCAATCAAACAAGGCCGTCTCATCCGCTGCCCCCAAGGACGCTCCATGCAGGGCTCCAGCGCCTTGGGGTCCATGGGCCCGTGGCCTCCCCATGTGACCCCCAGGTGGTGAGGGCTTGACACACGTCCCTCCCCCCGGGTCATAAGGGGCATTTCAAAGGGGGTGTTATCCTCCATGACCAGTTTGAACAGTCTTCCCCATCCTTTCTATTGTAACCCATGTCTCAGCTGTGTGTTGGTCGAAGCTGTTTCTATTGTAACCCATGTCTCAGCTCTGTGTTGGTCAAAGCTGCTTCGTATTGTAACCCATGTCTTAGCTGTGTGCTGGTCAAAGCTGTTTCTATTGTAACCCATGTCTCAGCTGTGTGTTGGTCGAAGCTGTTTCTATTGTAACCCATGTCTCAGCTCTGTGTTGGTCAAAGCTGCTTTGTATTGTAACCCATGTCTCAGCTGTGTGCTGGTCAAAGCTGCTTTCTATTCTAACCCATGTCTCAGCTGTGTGCTGGTCAAAGCTGCTTTCTATTGTAACCCATGTCTCAGCTGTGTGTTGGTCGAAGCTGTTTCTATTGTAACCCATGTCTCAGCTCTGTGTTGGTCGAAGCTGTTTCTATTGTAACCCATGTCTCAGCTCTGTGTTGGTCAAAGCTGCTTCGTATTGTAACCCATGTCTCAGCTGTGTGCTGGTCAAAGCTGTTTCTATTGTAACCCATGTCTCAGCTCTGTGTTGGTCAAAGCTGCTTTCTATTCTAACCCATGTCTCAGCTGTGTGCTGGTCAAAGCTGCTTTCTATTGTAACCCATGTCTCAGCTCTTTGCTGGTCTAAGCTGCTTTCTATTGTAACCCATGTCTCAGCTGTGTGCTGGTCAAAGCTGCTTTCTATTGTAACCCATGTCTCAGCTCTTTGCTGGTCTAAGCTGCTTTCTATTGTAACCCATGTCTCAGCTCTTTGCTGGTCTAAGCTGCTTTCTATTGTAACCCATGTCTCAGCTCTTTGCTGGTCTAAGCTGCTTTCTATTGTAACCCATGCCTCAGCTGTGTGCTGGTCAAATATGCTTTCTATTGTCACCCATGTCTCAGATCTTTGCTGGTCAAAGCTGCTTTCTATTGTAACCCATGTCTCAGCTCTGTGCTGGTCCAAGCTGATCTCAATGATTCAACGCTCTCTGGATAATTTAAAATCACTCTTAATTCTGTAGAGATTTCCCCTGGCTGGATGGAGAGTTACCCTTCTTTCTGTTCTCTCCATCCTTTCTTTCTTTTTCAGAACGCTATGCCTGTCTTTCTCTTTAGTTCCCTCTTCGCATTTAATCTGTCAAAATCAAAAATTCTCACCCTCTTTCTCACTCAAACACACGCACAGCCCTTGAAGTGTATCTTCTTCAGGCTTTTGAATTAATATACTTCTAAGCTTCCTGTCATGTTCCACATCCAACACTCCATTTCTGCTACATCCAACTCTCCATTTCTGCTACATCCAACTCTCCATTTTTGCTATATAAATCAAAATTTGGATGCATTCCAAAAAGTGTGTGTATGTATGTTCCCTCAGTGTATAAATATAAGATTGGTTGCTGCTGTATTCTGAAGCTCATCAATCAGCGGTAAGCGCCACTGTCGTACCCACTGTCGTACCCACTGTTGTACCCACTGTCGTACCCACTGTCCAGGCCTTTAGTTGGCACACAAACATGAACACACAAGATTGTACCAGGCGAGGAGCGAAGCACAAGCAACCTCAGTGTTGCGTGATTCGTGCAGAGTGTTCCATCACCCCAGATTAAAGAGGGGAGACGAGGCTTGTAAATGACACATTATTCAGACCATCACCATGGCGCCATAGACACTGACTCAGTCCACACAGAGAGAAAGAGAAAGAGAGACACAGAGTGAAAAACCGTAAGAATGAATCTTCGCTAGAGCAAGCACACACTGATACACCCATACACACACTCTGTCACTCTGACAGGCCCGTGGGGGAAAGTAGTAATTTGAAAGACATTAGAAGAGCCTGACATCTGGCAAAGGCTCTATCCCAGTAACACTTCCTGGTCAGCACAAACCCTTTCCTGTTTCATATAAACAAAGCCGCCAGAAGTGGGAGGGGTGTAAATGTATAGTCTCCAAGATGCGGGCCAAATAGGGAGTCGTTTTGCAGCCTGTTTTGATCCACCATGGTAACGACTGACTGCTGCAGCTGGGCATGTTCAACCCTGTTTGCAGTTATAAAACAGCGAGCAACGCAAGTCAAACTGTAATCATCTGGTCTCATATGCCACAGCTTTTAGCCAATCAGGATTCAAATCGCCTAATTTATAATATAAGGACACACACCATGTTCTCATGACTTTTTATAAAAACATAACATGTTTGTGTCAAAATCTTTAAGCTCTTAATATCCCACACTCAAACCTCAATTAACCTTATGCCTAGCTCATAATTAACTTAACCCATGAACCAGCAAAAGTATTTAACATGGAAAAGGCCCTGACTTTTCACTTTTCACTTCCTGAAGATCATTGGTGAGGTCAGACACTAATGTTGTACAAGAAGGCCATCCCAAAGGTGTTTGATAGGTTTGAGGTCGGGGCTCTGTGCCGGCCAGTCAAGTTCTTTCACACCAAACTCATCCAACCATGACTTTGTGGAGATTTGTGCACTGGGGCACGGTCATGCTGGAACAGAAAGAGAAGATGGAGAAGCGTGATTCATCCATTGTCACTCCAGCCATCGCTTGGCATTGTGTTTGGTGATGTAAGGCTTGCATACAGCTGCTCAACCATGGAAACCCATGCCATGAAGCTCCCAGCGCACAGTTTTAGTGCAGATGTTAATGCCAGAGGAGGTTTGAAAGTCAGTTATTGTTTTTATTCAGAAGTTATTGAGTCAGCAGAGCGTTGGGGACTTCTACACACTCTGCCTCGACACTCGGTGACCCTGCTCTGCAACTTTACATGGTCTTTATGTTTCTGTGGTTCCTAAACACTTCCACTCTGCAATAATACCACTGTAGTGCACTCCAGTGTAGAGGGGGTGCAGGGTGGTGGGAGGTGCAGTGTGGAGGGGGGTGCAGTGTGGAGGACACACGAGGTTAGATGGTGTTGAGGGGCTCAAGGGATGAATGAGGGCTATTGTGAGACTGCACAGTTACTGAACACTAAAATAGAGAACAAAGGCTTATGGTAATGGATTATGGCCTATTAAGTGTGTGTGTGTGTGCATAAACGAAAGTAATGGGTTGAAAGGCAAAATCTTTTTGTTTTCATGGGTAATTTGCAAGAACACGGGGTCTACATTGGGAAGTGTGAAGGGTGTCTGATGTTGACCTGTTCAGGTGTGTTCCATGTGGGTCACTGTAGCCACAAACAAATCTAATCTAACAGCACTATGAACCGACAGAATCTTTGTAATTTAACAAAACTATGAACCGACAGAATCTTTCTAATCTAACAGCACTATGAACCGACAGAATCTTTGTAATTTAACAGCACTATGAACCGACGGAATCTTTCTAATCTAACAGCACTATGAACCGACGGAATCTTTCTAATCTAATAGCTCTATGAACCGACAGAATCTTTCTAATCTAACAGCACTATGAACCGACAGAATCTTTCTAATCTAACAGCACTATATACCAAGAGAATCTTTCTAATCTAACAGCACTATGAACCGACAGAATCTTTCTAATCTAACAGCACTAAGAACCGAAATAATCTTTCTAATCTAACAGCACTATGAACCGAAATAATCTTTCTAATCTAACAGCACTATGAACCGACAGAATCTTTCTAATCTAACAGCACTATGAACCGACAGACCTTTCTAATCTAACAGCACTATGAACCGACAGAATCTTTCTAATCTAACAGCACTATGAACCGAAATAATCTTTCTAATCTAACAGCACTATGAACCGACAGAATCTTTCTAATCTAACAGCACTAAGAACTGACAGAATCTTTCTAATCTAACAGCACTATGAACCGACAGAATCTTTTTAGCTCACAGTATAAGCAACCAACCTCAAAATATATTTCCCACTTTGTAATATTGCTACAGCTGTGAATTCCTACTTTTCATAATGTGACCTAAAAACAAAGTTTGGCTCGAGTTGCTGGGGATGGGGTTATGTTCCTGCCCCGGAACAACAGTGTTCTTCCTAATCATTTGGTCCTGTCTTATCGGCCTCTTGTCGGTTTGTGTCGATAAGCCCTCAACTCTTGCGTGTTTGTGCAAGAGGGTATGATGGGGGTCAGCATGATGGGTGACGCGACAGGAGGGAGGGGAGCCTCGTAAGGTCGGTTGCCTGACTGTAATTGCTGACATTGTACAAACCCAGGGAAATGTGTTGGTTGTCCTTGTGACCTGGTAACACAGGGATTGGTTGCGGTGGACGTTTTACCCATTCAGGTGTCTAATGACAATAATAGGTTTGATAATGTTTCCCTCTAGTTACGGAGGGCAACACATCCTCATTTACAGCAACGACCCAGAGGTTAGTTACAGGAGTAGAGGGGTAAATCATCCAATAGGACAATAGGATTGGGGAACAAACCTTATCTCACTAACCTCACATCTGAAATTCAGCATGGGTGTGTTGCATTGAGGATCGCATTAATGAATCTGTTGATTAACTGGCTAACTGTTATAGACTGAGGGGTTGACTTTGCACAGTACTGCTGGTTTTCTAGTGTGTTTTAGGCCAGTGACCATGAATGAGCTGTGATCTAGTGAATAGGATCTAAACTTTTTTCCTCTCCCAAATCTTTCTTTCTTTACATCTTTTCATCTCTCTCTCTCCTGCTATTCTGTTTTTCATCCAACGCAGGCAGCTGGATTGGAAAGAAGAGGTGTGTGTGTGTCAATGCTTATGGGGGCATGAAATCGCTCCAGAGCCCCAAGGCACATTGGGCGCTGTTCTACCCAGACACTGAGCCTTCCACTCTGTCTGTTTCACACACACACACACCACTGCATTTCTCTCTCATTTCTATACTGTCATCACTATTCTATGGGTTCTTGTTATTCAGGAGTTCCAGAAGTCCTAACGGGTGTGTGGTCAACATTCACCCTATTCCACTCT
>JACXGK010010676.1:0-10470 GCA_016801125.1 Novumbra hubbsi | reverse complement strand
GATCTCAGAAATATTCTTGCTAGTGTTAAAATATGCTAATGCTTGCTTGCTTGACCATGCATTCTTTTATTTTTATGCAGTTGACAAAATATACTTTATTTGCATAGTCCTAGTGTACCCTGCAAAGTTTATACAAGGGCTTCAGAGAGTATTAAGACCCCTTCGGTTTTTCTAGATTTTGTTGGAGACTTCATAAATTTGTTTTGCCATCAGTTTACACACTATATTCCAAAATGCATATATATATAAAAAGCGAAAAACACTTTTTTTAAAATGCCAATTTTTTGGAAAGGAAAAACACAATTATGTATTGTACATAAGCATTCAGACCCTTTTCCATGACACTCCATATTGAGCTATCCAAAGATTTCTCTAGAACTTGATTGGACTCTACCTTTGGCAAATTAATTTGATTGACCATTATTTAGAAAGGCACACACTTGTTTATGTAAGGTCTCACAGTTCAATGTATTTTCCAATGGCCACTCAAACAGAGCTTCAGATTCTTTGCAGAGATAGAAGAACCTCTATTAGGCCTTTATGGTAGAGAGGCTACAAAGAAACCTCTCCTTTGTAAAAAGCATATAACATGACGTCTGAAGGACTACATTGGGGAAACAAGTATTTGATACATTACAAACATGTAGAGGTCTGTAATTTTTATCATAGGTACACTTCAACTGTGAGAGACGGAATCTAAAACAAAAATCCAGAAAATCACATTGGATGATTTTTAAGTAATTAATTAGCATTTTATTGCATGACAGAAGTATTTGATACATCAGAAAAGCAGAACTTAATATTTGGTACAGAAACCTCTGTTGGCAATTACAGAGATCATACATTTCCTGTAGTTCTTGACCAGGTTTGCACACACTGCAGCAGGGATTTTGGCCCACTCTTCTATACAGACCTACTCCAGATCCTTCAGGTTTCGGGGTTGTCGCTGGGCAATACAGACTTTCAGCTCCCTCCAAAGATTTTCTATTGGGTTCAGGTCTGGAGACTGGCTAGGCCACTCCAGGACCTTGAGATGCTTCTTACGGAGCCACTCCTTAGTTGCCCTGGCTGTGTGTTTTCGGGTCATTGTCATGCTGGAAGACCCAGCCACGACCCATCTTCAATGCTCTTACTGAGGGAAGGAGGTTGTTGGCCAAGATCTCGCGATACATGGCCCCATCCATCCTCCCCTCAATGCGGTGCAGTCGTCCTAATGTGTTACTAATGGTTTTCTTTGAGACTGTGGTCCCAGCTCTCTTCAGGTCATTGACCAGGTCCTGCCGTGTAGTTCTGGGCTGATTCCTTACCTTACCTTCCTCATGATCATTGATGCCCCACAAGGTCAGATCTTGCATGGAGCCCCAGACCGAGGGTGATTGACCGTCATCTTGAACTTCTTCCATTTTCTAATAACTGCGTTAACAGTTGTTGCTTTCTCACCAAGCTGCTTGCCTATTGTCCTGTAGCCCATCCCAGCAACAATTTTATCCCTGATGTCCTTACACAGCTCTCTAGTCTTGGCCATTGTGGAGAGGTTGGTGTTTGATTGAGTGTGTGGACAGGTGTCTTTTCTACAGGTAACGAGTTCAAACAGGCGCAGTTAATACAGGTAATGAGTGGAGAACAGGGGGGCTTCTTAAAGAAAACCTAACAGGTCTGTGAGAGCCGGAATTCTTACTGGTTAGTAGGTGATCAAATACTTATGTCATGCAATAAAATGCTAATTAATTACTTAAAAATCATACAAAAGATGTTTGTTTTAGATTCCGTCTCTCACAGTTGAAGTGTACCTACGATAAAAAATAGAGACCTCTACATGCTTTGTAAGTAGGAAAACCTGCAAAATAGGCAGTGTATCAAATACTTGTTCTCCCCACTGTATGAGCATGAGGAAATGACTTGGTCTAATGAGATATATTACTTTGTTTGATGAGACTAAAGTAAAACTATTTGGCCTGAATGCCAAGTGAGTTATATGTCTGGTGAAAACAAGGTACCCCTCATCATCTGTCTAATACCATCTATAACCTGACTGGTGTACATTAATCTTCCATCAAGACAACATGTCTGTCATTTGTCATTGAAATGCATGGTCTGATTGTGTGGAAATTGGGAATTTAAGTATATTTATATACACAACCCTTATTGGCTTATAAAATGATATTTAGGGGTGACCGGTAGTCTAGTGGTTTGAACATCTGATCCACAATCAAAAGCTTGTTAGATTAAATATCTGTGTGCTGTGTTGTTTTCCTAAGACGGGCAGTTAAACATAATGGCTTCCCAGACGTTCTTTAAAGCAGCTTTCAGAATCTTTTTAATTTAAATTGGTTGGATTAAATGTGAAAGCCAAATCTTGGTTGGACTTTTGTGCAAACTGATCAAATATCCTTTTTACAAATAGTCACATTCCCTAAAGCCTACCCATTTACTCAGATGAATAGGTATTGGTCTATTATAACTAGATCAAATAACCTGGTCAAAAATGTTCCATCCCACATAAACAGGCTAAATTTCTCGGATAGTACTCAAAAAGGACATTATAAACATCAAAATGTTATTACAACATCTTAATGTGGCATTATCATCAAAGACAACATACATTTTGACATTGTCACTGTTTTGTTAAATAAAAGATCAGCAGCAGAAACCATAACAATGCACAATATGTTTCTGTCGAAGGCAGTGAGTTGGGGCCAGAGAAATGTAACTACTCTGAAATGACTGGCGTTTAAACTATTTTGTTCTTTGCTCTGTGCAGACATAGTCAAATTGGCTGGTACCCTTACAGCTCATTGAAATAATGTTTTATTGCTCCTGAAAATGTATTACATTAAAAGCTACATATACTTGCATGATTTTGGTATGTCACAATAAAGGCCAAAAGAGGTACAAGTTGAAGGTACTTTATTTTGAGATTGCACCATCCGTCACAATTTGAGCAAGAGACCCAAGAAGACTCCACTTTTGAAAGAAAAACATAGCCAGCCTGGAATTTGCTAAAATGCATATTGACAATCTTTCTGAGTGAAAATTAAGCTTTCAAGGAAAAGAACACCATACCAACAGTGAAACATGGAGGTGGCTCGGTCATGTGTTGGGGCTGCTTTGCTGCATGAATCTGTGCAGGGTACAATAAAATCTCAAGACTATCAAGGCATTCTGGAGTGAAACGTACAGCCCAGTGTCAGAAAATATGGTCTCAGGCGCAGGTCATGGGTCCACCAACAGGATAATGACCCAAAACCCAGTGCAAAGCAAGAATGGATAGGAACAAAACAGGACTATTCTGAAGTGGCCTTCTATGAGTCCTAATCTGAATCCTATCACATTTCTATGGAGAAAGCTGAAACTTTCAGTCTGGAGAAGGCACCCATCAAACTTAAAACAGCTGGAGATGTTTGGAAGAGTAGGCCAAACTACTTGTTTACAGGTGCATAAGTCTCATTGAGAGCTACAGAAAACAATTGATTGCATATTTTTTTATGAACATTTAAGAAGAATGCACTTATTGCAAGTTGCTCTGGATAAGAACCTCTGCTAAATGACCATAATCTAAAATGCAGCACTGGCTAGCAAAGCATTAATGACGTTACTGATGAATTAACCGATTAAACAATGGTGGATGTCAAATGCTTTTGCCAGTTTCAAGTTATTTCCTGAGAAATGTGGGCATTTGTTATTGTTAAATCATAAAATAATAATTTGACATGGCATACATTACATAGCATAAGTAAAAAGCATAATCAAGTGCATTCAATAAAAATCTGAGTAAATTACATTTAATAATATTTATCCTAATAATAATTGTATAACACTTTAGTATTGGTTGTGTATTGTGCAACCAGATCAAATCTCTCCTAAGGTCACTCTCCTATCATCCTTGTCTGGCACACAAACAAAGCATTAAAACATTTTGGATTGTATGATTCATTTCTCATTGGCAGCAGGGCTGCATGTGTTTGTTCTTTGGTGCCACAGATCCCTGCTGGCCATATTCATCTTTAATAGACATATGGTCTCATCTGAAACATGTGTCCTGCTCTTTCTCTAAGTCTGAATGTGTATGGCAAAAAAGTTTGTCATACTAAATTCCACTTTATCTCACTGCAGATAGACATTGAGCGCTTTCACCTTTTCTGATGACGCAAATTTAAGTTTTGTGCCACATTAAATTCATTACAGTAATTTAGGTGAGATGGAAGTCATCCTACCGGTTTTTGGGACAAGGACTGTACAGTAATTTTTCTGACCATAGTTTCTTCAGATCCAAGTAGCCTGTGGAGGAGAAGTTAGCATCCATAGGCACGACATAGTGGTTAACTAGATTAGGTAGTTTGGGTAGTCCAGCAACCACCAAAGATAGTTAGGCTTAACATTCTACCAATTCATTGGGTCTGAAGAGCCTGCTGTATTGTCTGTATTCAGTTTTCTACAAATACTAAGCATGTTGTGTGGATGTGTGTGTCTAGTATGTATGAAAATAAAATAACAGGTCTTTGTTCTACTTCACGGTCAAGATTACCACCTAAACACTAATCTAAAAGCATTCCAAATTCTGCCATGCTGAATTTTCCTCAAAACAATTTTGACACTTTTGTCTTCATTTTTTATTGTGTTCCTTTAATAACGTTGATAGATGCATAGTGCTGTATAAACAGTACTAGGCATAAAGATTAAACTTCCCCTACCCTAGCTGAAGCAACCACTCTACTGCTGACTCCATGATTTCTGCAGGACACAGAACTCCCTGCTCGGTTGCATGCTCACTGAAACAGATGGGTAATCAGGTCAGGGAAGAACAAGAAGTGAAGACAATGTTGCCTCTTGCTTACTCTTACTCAGACGCTTTAGTGCTATTCACACAATTTGGTAATATTTCAACACTTGTATTACAGAAAACACAGCAGAGCCCCTTTCTTTCCAGCAACTTCATACATCTGACATTGTCTAAGTAGAAAACAAAGAATTCTCATTGAAATACATTATCATACAAAGTACATGCATATCTTTTGATACTATTTTCTTCTCTATTGTTAAAATACCTTCTACTATCACTAAGAAAATTTTTCCTAAATGATAATCACCCAACCATTTGGTAAGCATACAGTACAGTGCATCCGGAAAGTAATCACAGCCCTTCACTTTTTCCACATATTTTTTCTGTTACAGACTTTTTCCAAAATGTGTTACATTTTTGTCTTACAATTCTACACACAATAGCACATAATGACAAAGTGTACAACGTTTTTTTAATATTTTTAATTCATTCCATCAAGGAGGTCTTTGTACATTGCTGAATTCATCTTTACCTCGATCCTGACTAGTCTCACAGTTCCTGTTGCTGAAACACCTCCCCACAGCATGATGCTGCCACCACCATTCTTCACTGTAGGGATGGTTTTGGCCAGGTGATGTGCAGTGCCTGGTTTCCTCCGGACATGATGCTTGACATTCAGGCCAGAGAGTTCAATCTTTGTTTCATCAGACCAGATAATTTTGTTTCTCATGGTCTGTGAGTCCTTCAGGTGCCTTTTGGCAAACTCCAGGCGGCCTGTCATGCAGGCTTCCGTCTGGCTTCTGTCTGGCCTCTTTACCAGGCCTAATTTGTGGAGTGCTGCAGAGATGGTTGTCTTTCCGGAAGGTTAACCGGGCAATGTTGGAGCCCTGTCAGAGTGTCCATTGGGTTCTTGGTCACCTCCCTGACTAAGGCCCTTCTCCCCTGATTGCTCAGTTTGGCCGGGCGGCCCACTCTAGGAAGAGTCTTGGTCGTTACAAACTTCTTCCAATAATGGATGATGGAGGCCACTGCGCTCATTGGGACCTTCAATGCTGCAGAACATTTGATGAACCCTTCCCCAGATCTGTGTTCCAATACAATCCTGTCTCGGAGGTCTACAGACAATTTCTTTGACTTCATAGCTTCGATTGTGCTCTGACATGCACTGTCAACTGTGGGACCTTATATAGACAGGTGTGTCCATTTCCAAATCATGTCCAATCTACAGAATTAGACTCCAATTAAGTTGTAGAAACATCTCAAGAATGATCAGTGGAAACAGGATGCACCTGAGCTAAATTTTGAGTGTCATGGCAAAGGTTGTGAATACTTATGCACATGTGATTTTTTTTTTTTTTATTTCTTAATAGATTTGCAAAATCCACCTGTCAGGCATGCTGTTTTACATCACATTTGGATATCCCCTGGGGTTCACAACAACTATAAGTTGTTTATTGTATGAAAAAAATCTATTATTTTTCTGAATTATTTCTTCCAAAACTGTAAATTATCAACCAAAATTGTCAATTTGGGGTCCCTGTAACAGTGTGGTGGAACACTATGTACAAAAATCCAAGATTTGATTTGATTCTGGCCCTAAATGTGCCACCTCTGATTTTTTCTTTTTCTTAATGAAATCTTGAAATACTGTGTTTTTGTGGTAGAGATTTGGAGGGGTTCTACTTCACAGAAATACACAAACGACACATCATTGTTTGCAGCAGTCTACAATGTGGAAAAAAGGTAGGTTTTCTTTAACCAGTTTGGAGTTATGAATAGAAATGTACCGGGTGTGCTTTTAAATTGAGTTAAGTGGGCTATTAGGGGAATACAGCTGTAACATAACAACATGTGGAAAAAGTGAAGCACCCCGCCGGCGCTACGGGATCAAATACTTATATCACTGAGTAAAATGCATATCAATGTATAACTTATTTGAAATGCGTTTTTCTGTCTCTGTCTCTCACTATTCAAATAAACCTACCATTCAAATAAACCTACCATTAAAATGATAGACTGAAACGTACAAAATCAGCAGGGGATTCAATATTTTTTTCCTCCACTGTAGGTAAGAAAAAAAACAATACAGTTCTATTTCAAGGAGCTCACCCCATCCTATTGAGTTCTGATCCTATTGGTATACATTGTTTTTGCGTTGTGGAGCTGTTTCAGGACAGCAGATGTAGTCCGGTTTGCTTCCGAGAGAAAACGCTAAATGTTCCCTGTGGTTCTTCCTGAGGGAGAAGAAGGCTTTGCTGTTTAGGGTGGACATCTTGGCTCATGTCCTGTGGTCAAAGGCTCTCGTTTATGAATTTCCCCCGGCAAGTGTATTCTCCACATGGTGGGGAGGGTGAGGTTGGATTATCATTGATCCTGATAGCCCCGGACTGCCAGGGTGCGCTATGGTTTGTGGAGATAAGTCAGTTGCGGATCCAGAGCCTGTGGCAGATTGGTCAATGCCAGGATGCATTGTTGCCAGTGAGAGGCATCATATGTAGTGAGGCCGGTATTAGGCCTCACCTCCTATCAGGTTGGCTCCTGAGATTTACACACTGCCCTATGGTGGTTGGTATCACGTTTTACAGATTTGTCAGTTTGTTTTGTTTCACACAATGTTTCACACAGCAAGATAATCCTCAATAAAGGAATGGTTTTGCAGGTAAGGAGACAATTGCAGTCTTGTTATCCTTCCTGACTGATTCTTCTCCAAATATGCATATTGCTAGTGTCCTTGTCACTACAGTAGCATATGGGGGTACCAGCAGCCCATGCACAGGTAGTCCAACACCCCCAGGATGGCACATCCATACGTACCTTTGCTAGAAGGTAAGCTGTGTCTTTCAATACAGTCTCAAGAGCATGTAGAAGATACCAGCAGATAGGCCATTCACAAGGAGAGAGCTGGACAGGGCTGTACAAAGGTATCAACCCAGGACCAGGACCTGTATCTGCATGAGGTGGAAAAGGAGGTGCACTGTGCGGACCATTAAAATGACCTCTAGTGGGCTACTGGTGTACATGTTATTCTGACCACAATGTCAGGCATGAGGGCTTAACAGCCTCTAGTGCAAGGGTGGGCAAATATTTTGGCTCGGGGGCCACATCAGGATTTTGAAATGAAATGGAGGGCCCCATTTGTTTTTGTAATTTGTTAATCATAATTGATTTGGAGGCCAGAAAAGGGCAAAAGTTAAAACATACATTACATATGTACAGTAGATCCCATATAAGGTGTAAATAGTTAAAATTCTGACTCAGATGTATAAGAATCGGCTGGTGAGTTGTTTTTTTAATTCCCCCCAAAATAATTGTATTACATTCCGTGTCCCGGATGGGACAGCCTCGTGGGCCGCATTTGGCCCGCGGGCCGTAGTTTGCCCATCCCTGCTCTAGTGGGACCTATGCTCACAGCCCAGCACAGTGTAGCTCGAATGCTGGTAGAGTGGGCCTGGATTCTTCCTGGTGCAGGACTATCCAGGTCTTGGAGGAGATTCCCCAGCACACCATTTATTATACAGTTCTGTTTTAAAGTATGTGAACCCCTTATGCAATAATCACCTTTGTGTTTACCATAACATCTTAATTTAATCAGAGCCTTTCTATTTTTAGTTAGCTATTTATAGTTAGCTATTTCATATATTTGTTTGAAGGTGGTTTAGTAAAAAATCACAGACTGATTAGTAATATTTGGCCAGCCTAAAACCAAAGATACCATTTCCCTACTTTCAGAATAATGCAATTGTCATTTCCGGATCTTTTGTTTTATTAAACACAGATTTTTCCTAGTCCTGTGCAGTTTTAAAACATGAATGAGTTATGCTTGGAAAAGTCTAATAGACACTGAAAGAAAAGAAACATCACATGCTATATAAGGAGTTGAGGCAGTCAACTCCATTTAAAAAAGGGGTATATTATTTAAAATAATATCCTGTGGTCCACATTCTTAATTAAGAAATATATTTTACACACATTGTATGCAAATCCACAATCAATAAAAATGTATAGAAACTGCTATACAATCCTTGACCGAGAAGAAATGTGTGTTAATCTGGTAGAACATAATTTGTAGTATCATTGCGATAAAAAATAATTTTCATGAGGGGCTTGGGGATCAGTCTGTGTGGCAAACCTGAACCACATTTTGAATTGGACTTGGTAGTGATGTCACTTTAAGGCAAGGTAAGATAATTGAAGACTCAACGGGCAAGAACATTCTTATTAATCACACAGTGGTGTGCTCTAACAACCATGTTTAGAATTACATTACTGAATTTAGAAAATTGGTAAAAATGAAACACATAATACCTAAAATATCACAACATGATTTTTACAGAATTTGAGTGAATGAGTCAAAGACTTTGGATTTACAACATTACACTGATTGGCACCTGAAGGAATTGCCCAGCTTGTGAGGGACAATATTTTTACTGTTGCATTTTCATTCAATTATTACTTAATTTTATGGATAAAGTCTCAGCCCAATATAACATGTCCAAAACAGAAGCCCATTCCTTATAGATCATTAGACACACAGATTACCTCAGTAATCTAACAGGCATACAGTACTTTGCTTCAACCAAAATCGAAAGAGGAGTGGAAGGCTTCTGTGCAAAACTGAGCAAGAAGACCTCAACTTGCAGTTTAATTAGAAAGCACCCGCAAAACTTCAGTGAAAAAGGCGAGTCCGGAATACCGACCTTCTACTCTTACCCTATGAGGGCCAGAGCCTGCTGGTTTTCTGTTCTACGTCATCGTTCATTGGATGCTCCTGGGGTCTCAGGTCTAAGTAAAGGCCCTAATTATAGGGTTGACTGAAAAAATAGGGTGGAACTGGCTTCGAGGGCCAGAGTTGAGGAACCCTGCTCTAAACTAACTAATTACTCTGGATCAGGGGTATTCAAGAGAATCTGTTTTCTCTAAACTTTCCACATAATTACTCTGGTACATGTTCATCATTGTCTACAATATCTTTGCCACAACCCTACAAGCAACTTTTTGGTCATTTAACCTGTCCTTAGTGATTTTTCAAATTAATGACTGGTTGGCACCGTTTACCTGATCTATCAGACTTTCCTCTCATACTATCTTTAGGGGATGTTATTACCTACAATTGATTGATAGAAGTGTGGGAATGAGAAGCTATAGAGACATATATAGAGGGCGACAGAAAAGAAGGGCACAGACTGTTTGCCGAGCCAGAGCTCAAACCTGTTGCCAGGGGCATGTTTGATCCCCACATTCTGGTGAACATTGGTCATTTGGTCGTCCACTGCAAAGCCCCTTGCTTGCCAGGCCGCTTGTGATTGCTTGGCGCACCCATCCTTTCCTTCCTTGAATGTGCACTAAAGACAATGGCTTAGACCAGGGTTGTTCAAATCTTACCCTACGAGATCCAGAGTCTGCTGGTCTTCTGTTCTATCTCATCCTTAGTTACTCCCACCTGGTCTAAATAAGTCTCTCATTAGTGGGTAGCAATGAAAAAACTAAGTAGAACTGGCTTCCAGGTCCAGATTTGAAGACCCTTGGCTTAGAGCAGGGGTCTCAAACCGGTTACACGGAGGGCCGAGTGTCTGCAGTGTTGTTACGTCCCCAGTGTGTCTGTGTTGCTGTGTGTTTGTAGTGTTGCTGTTTGTTCCCCTTTCCAACACAGGTGCCGTCAATCCCTTCAATCAAGTTCATCTCCCTCCCGT
>JACXGK010010674.1:0-17460 GCA_016801125.1 Novumbra hubbsi | reverse complement strand
GGCCAGTGTCCCGCTCCCTGTCCCGAGGGCCAGTGTCCCGCTCCCTGTCCCGAGGGCCAGTGTCCCGCTCCCTGTCCCGAGGGCCAGTGTCCCGCTCCCTGTCCCGAGGGCCAGTGTCCCGCTCCCTGTCCCGAGGGCCAGTGTCCCGCTCCCTGTCCCGAGGGCCAGTGTCCCGCTCCCTGTCCCGAGGGCCAGTGTCAGTCTCCCGCGTCCTGCCCCCAGGGTCAGTCTCCCGCGTCCTGCCCCGAGGGCCAGTCTCCCGCTCCCTGCCCCGAGGGCCAGTCTCCCGCTCCCTGCCCCGAGGGCCAGTGTCCCGCTCCCTGCCCCGAGGGCCAGTGTCCCGGTGTGGTTTATTGTTTGTGAATGTCTCAACAGCTCACGGTTTGTCTTTCATTTATTTCCAATTCATGTGAATACTCTACATGTTTCTTTGTACATCGTTTCATGTTTGTTAGCCCCTTTCATTTACGTTGTTAGTTTCATGTAGTTTGTACCGTTTGTCCTGGATTAAATCACCTTTCCTTTTGAAAAATGTCCGCTTTTGGTTCCGCCGCACAACAACACCGTGACACAATCACAACCTTAAAAAAATTCCTCGATACCCAGAAAAATTTGAAGGCTTTTGACATCCTTCAGTTCAAGACAGGCTAATGCACATGATTTTCACAAGGCTAAAATACCTTATTTTCTTAAAATTGTAAAATCAATTCTAATGACTGAGAGAAATTAGAGTTCATGGTAAAATACAACAAAAAATGTTTGCTGTGTAAATGTTTTATTTTCACAGAGATACAATCTTTTCAGATTGTACCAGATGTTTACATGCTAATGTTTGTGGTCTGAAACTTGCAGCCAGCTCTTTGGCCTTTGGTTCCAAAGAATTATTAAAAGAAACTTCTGACTCTCTTCATCATATATCTTACCTCCAGGTCAACCTAGCTCAGCCAGCAGAGGCCATTCACAACTGGATACGTGGCCACGACAAAGTCCCGGGGGCATGGACGGTCATTGATGGTCAGGTGCGTTCCATAACACCCTTGCACATACTAATACACACATAGACCGGTGACGAATTTAAGGAAAAAACAACATCTCAGCAAGGTGTTGGGCCACGACAAGCCACAAGGACAGCTTCAATGTGCCTTGGCATAGATTTTAAAAGTCTCTGGAACTCTACTGGAGGGATGGGACATCATAATTCCAAATGATATTTCCTCATTTGGTGTTTAGATCCTCTCCTTGCCAGCTTGATCCAAAACCAAGGTCATCTGGGCCTACTCAGTATTTTTATATATCCCACAGAACATCATGGGATGTTAACTGCTTACTTGTATTGTAGGGGAATTTTGGTGTTTCACATATCCACATAATTAATTCACTAAGGAATCAATTAAGTATTAAGTAACATAGTATAAAAGAAGTAACATTTTAATAATCAATAAGCTGTCAGTATACTCATTAGCATATATGAGCACAATATATTGAACTGCATGTATTGATAAATAATGCTAATCAATATCTATTCAAATAGTCAAAAATGCACTGAATAATATTACAAGCACTGGGACACAGAGAACACTGAGGTAACGTCATAAAAGTTACCAGTTGACACCATGGCCTATCTCTCTGGTCAAGCTCTGGGTCTCTGGGTGTGCGATTAACTGATATCTTATGTGCCTGTTGTAATTCTTCTTGGACGGTTGCATTGTCTCCTGAGATAACCAGGCCAACACAGTTTCATTAAGTGTTAAGGGGGGCAGAGTATTAGTAACCCAAGGAGGAAGGGCCGCCTATTGCTTGTCATGAGAGGGAGGGTCTGTTGAATGGGACACGAGACAGGACATGGTATAAATGTTTGTGTTCTAAAGTTGTACGTTGGTATTTTCTGCAGAAACTTCCCGGCTTCATGATGACGTTCATTAAAGTCTATTTAATTCCAGAACCTCCAAAGTTCTTGCATCCTTTTGAGTCGGGAACCGAAGTATTTTCCACGACAGTATCTGGATGTATCAGCATTTGTTACGTGCCTCCACTCATTTATTCAAGTTTTTCCTTTAAATTGTCACCCTTAAGTACACACGATGAACCCAAATATTGTGTTTTATTATCTGTGTGTGTGTGTTTGATGTTCAGGTGTTTTAGTGTAACCTGTGTTGTTTGTTGACCATTAGATTGTAACCTTATATGGGTCGTCCTTGCTGGGCGGGTTGGTGCCAGAGGGTCAGCCGCTGGTCATTGAAGGCGCATCGCAGCCTGGGGTTGTCACCAAGAATGGTCTGGTCCTGGTCGGGTCAGATGGCAAAGCGGTGAGTCACAGAATGGTCAACAGGCACTCACAGGCAACTGTCTTAGTGGTAACCTATGAAAGCGTTGTTGCCTGTGTAAAATAAAGCATAATCTGGTAATCTAATCTGTTTTTTCAGTTTAGTTATTACAACTCAGGTGGCCTTTGGTGATCCACATTTAATGCTTCCAATCGTTCTTTCAGATTTAAACTCATTCTATCCCTACTTTAATATTTACTGTCAAATAGCATAACAATTTTCAAAAAAAATGTACAGTACCAAAAGTTGGGACACACCTAACGTTGAAGGCATGGAGGCACGGCAGAGAGAGAAGCTTTAAATAAAAAAAACTAAGAAGTAACATAAACTACAACATGAAAACAATGAAATATTACAATGATTTCAAAACCAAATAATGACTGATTGGAAACACTAGGGAAGGAAGAAATAGGAACAGTTATATGGAACACAGGTGAGGGTCATAATAACAAACAGGTGTTCCCTGCTCCAAATGAGGGAGAGAGGGGAGAGAGTTGGATCTCACTGACACGGCTGCAAAGAGTGTGGAAATCTCTCATCAAGGCAAAGGGTGGCTACTTTGAAGAATCTAAAATACTAAATGTATTTTGATCTGTTTCACACTTATTGTTGTTATTCCATAGTTTTTATCTCTTCACTATTATTCTACAAGGAAATACCAATGAAAGAGTAGGTGTGTCCAGATTTTGACTGGTACTGTTTTTACAAAACCCCTAATACTAAATATTTTGGACTCATCTCTTGTCTGTCCTATGGTTCTTCTGCAGCTGATGGTAAAGAACCTGCAATTTGAGGATGGCAAGATGATCCCTGCTTCTAAATACTTCTCATCAGGGGACACAGCCAGTGTGGAGCTGACGGATGATGAGAAGAAGATGGCATTGGAGATACGAGTATGTGTCTCATAGTTTCTTAAAAGGCTGGAAGCATGCCAATATAGTACAAATTGCCTCAACTATGAAGGAAACTGTCACTTATTTCAAACCTATTCGTTTGAGCTCTGCATTTCCGTCTATTTTAGTTATTAATATAACAATTCTGGGGTTTTAGGCTGTATGTATATAGTCCATGTTTTATAGGGTCCAAGAACTGCCCTTGGCCATGTACTGCACCCCTTTGGGCCTTATTGCTTTAGTATAAGACTTTATACTATAAGTTCTTGATTCACATAGAAACTGGTAATTTAGCTCTACTGATTCAGTGTTTTATCACTCCAGGGCATCTGGAAAGGCATTTTGGGTAACATTGCTGTAATTGAGGAAACCACTGACTTCTTTAAGTCAGGGGCTGCCTCTATGGATGTGGTCAGGTGAGCATCAACTTCACTGGAATTAACCTGGATAAATTAGCTGTTTTCTTTTTATGATTATATTTGACTTATTGTTCAGATTTCAATCATCTGGATGACATCTGTGACAGTCAAAACCACTGAACCCCTCCAACATAAGCTACTACCTGACCTAACTTCCCTTTTACCATTTCTAAAACCAGGCTGGTGGAGGAGATCAAGCAGAAGTGTGCCGGTGTACAGCTGCAAAACGAGGATGTGTACATGGCCACGACCTTCCAGGACTTCATCCAGATGTTCGTCAGGCGGCTTAGAGGGGAAGACCAGGAGAAGGAGATGGTCATCGACTATGTTAGTCCGACACATTTTTCTTGCTTCTTTCAACCTTGTCACTGCAATTAAATGATGTTACTGCAGTAGCTAGTTGACAGAACTTTTCAAGTGTTTAGATTACTAGCTTGTTTTTCGTATTATAAAGTAGCTGGCTCAGGATAGATTGGATGCAATGGACGTGAAGTGTTCCTTCACATTATCAAATGTCAAAAATACTGTTTCTGTTTGGGACACACTTTTAATTGTATTGATTATCTAAACTCTAAAGATCGAAGATACTTTACTGAATAAGGTTACTCACATAGAAGGATCGTGGTCATTGCCACTGTAGGTTTGAGTTTGAGTTGTTGTTGCCACCGGCATCATATGGGTTGTGAGCAACAGCCCCAGAATGAAGATGGTCTAACCAAGATGGGTAACAAAACAAACTACCTAGATTCTAGTTGGCCAACCAATACAGATGCTGTTACTGTTAATGATGAGCAACTTAAATATTCTTATTGACTCTGTTTCAAGTGTACATGTGACACTGTCTGATAAAGTTTAATTGTAATGTCTTGGTAATATTAAACCATTGTTTTGCTGTTAGGTGACTAGACATGTCAATAACATGACGGTGAAGATGCCTTGGCAGTGTTTCATAAACGGCAAGTTTGAGGACGCGGAGAATGGCAAGACTGCAAATACTATCAACCCTGCCGATGGCTCAGTGAGAATTAACACACACGTCCTGCTCATATTTCATACTCCAATATACTTAAAGATACACATGTGATACACGATCAGTCATCAATGGTATCTGCTTTCCCAAGGTGATCTGTAAGGTGGCATACTCATCTGTGGGAGATGTGGACCGGGCAGTGGCAGCAGCAAAAGAGGCCTTTGAGGTTGGCCCGTGGGGCAGAATGAACCCCAGGGACCGTGGCAGCCTGCTGTACAAGTGAGCACCAAGCACATAGCGCCTCCTTGAGGGCCTGGTGGACATCTCCGTCGACTATAGAGTTATTTGCACAATTTTGTTAATTGTGCAGATGTATATGCATGTAAGCGTTATTTCTACAACAATGTATTTGAAGGCAGTGGTTGTCAATTAAATTTTTTGCCTCAGGACCCAAATGTAACCAATATGTCTGGGCCATGACCCAATATTAACATTGCGAATTACTTGTATAAAAGTGCATTACATTTACATTTATAAATATGTCATGTTGGTCATATTCTCTATGAAGAATATTAGCAAGCCCACTTACAAGGAATCAAAGAATCATGGAAGTCTGTCTTTTGTTTTTCATTTGACACCGGCAACGCATTAACAACATTGTGGGACCCATCAGTTGCAAACTGTAAACACTTGTTACACCACCTCTACATTAGCATATATATCATCTTATTCCTCTTTTCTACCTTCCCTCCCCTCAAGACTGGCTGATCTCATGGAAGAGAACAAGGAAGAGTTGGCCACCATAGAGTCCATGGACTCTGGAGCTGTCTACACCCTGGCCCTGAAGACCCACGTAGGTATGTCCATCCAGACCTTCCGCTACTTCGCCGGCTGGTGCGACAAGATCCAGGGCAAAACAATACCGATCAACCAGGCCAGGCCCAATCGCAATCTGACCTTCACAAGGAAGGAACCACTGGGGTAAGAGGTTTACAAATGACTACAACAGGAAATATCAGTATAAATGATTCCGATTCAAGAGTAGTGTGTGATTGTTTAATCTCTATGTATGGCTAATCAACCCTGGGACAATTACTGATATGTAGTCTTGTTTTTCTTTCTTCCTTGCCAGAGTGTGTGCTATCGTCATCCCCTGGAACTACCCTCTCATGATGCTGGCTTGGAAGAGTGCGGCTTGCCTTGCTGCAGGAAACACACTGGTCCTGAAACCTGCACAGGTGACCTGAATACGTACATCACAACTGATTACGCTATATATTTAATACCAGAAGGTGACGTATAGTACGTTATAAATACCATTTGTCTGTCCTTAAAGTCGCAAATATTATTTTAAAAACCTTTGTGTTACAAATAGCTTCTAGTCCACAGCACATGTCTGAACTATGTATTAGGGGAAAATCAGAAGTCACTTTTCAAGTGTCCAATATCTATGTTAAGGGACACATTTTGGCTGTCCAACTCACTCTCTGATCCTGCTACCCAAGGTTACTCCTTTGTCTGCCCTGAAGTTTGCTGAGCTGACTGTGAAGGCTGGCATCCCCAAAGGTGTCATCAACATCATCCCTGGCTCAGGTAATAGATTTCATGGGGCTAGTTTTGGGGAGGTTTTTAACAAGACCTTTGGGTGATTTAATGAGACGGGCTTGCCTCAGGCTCCCTCTCTCCTATTACCAAATGTTGATCTCCAAATCGTAGACATTTTAGTTTGATGTTTTAAAGTACATTAAATGTCATCTTTACACCCTTTTCTTTTCTGCATCTCTTTTCTAGGTGGAATGGTGGGACAGCGCATGTCGGACCACCCAGATATCCGTAAACTTGGTTTCACCGGCTCCACCCCGATTGGTAAACAAATCATGAAGAGGTACAGTAGGAGGTTGGGCTTTGGGCAGCTGGGACCCCACTTAGTACCGCTTGGCCAATATTAGGCCACTTCCTGCTTATCCGTCATTTCCTGTTGCAGCTGTGCGCTCAGTAACCTGAAGAAGGTTTCTCTGGAGCTGGGAGGGAAGTCTCCGCTCATCATCTTCAGTGACTGTGACATGGACAAGGCTGTCCGCATGGTAAGAGATGAAGGGCAAAGAAAAAGAGATACAGTCTAGAACGAGAGAAAACCGAAAGGGGAGACAATAACTGTCTTCATATCTATGTTTTAACTTTGTAACCGGACATGATCCTCTTTTTGTTCATCCTCCTTTTGTTTGTTTCAAGGGAATGAGCTCTGTGTTTTTCAACAAAGGAGAGAACTGCATCGCTGCTGGACGCCTGTTCGTGGAGGAGTCCATTCACGATGAGTATATCAGCCAAGTTGTGAGTGGCCTCCTACCACAGTCTGAAAGCCACACCCTACAACAGAGACGTTCCTCCGCCCCCCCGTTGTATGAGAACAAGGCCTGTGGGACATTTGACACATAATGAGATCTTTTCTTCAAAATGTGCATTTGTTCTCCATCTCCCAGGTGGAAGAGATTAAGAAGATGAAGGTGGGGGATCCTCTGGACCGCTCCACAGACCACGGGCCCCAGAACCACAAAGCCCATATGGATAAGTTGGTGGAGTACTGCGAGGTGGGCCTGAAGGAAGGTGCCACGCTGGTGTATGGAGGCAAACAGGTAGACAGGCCAGGTAAAGACAGTTAAAGCATCAACAGTCGGCCAGCAATGCAGCGTGTACACACCGATTTTGATCATTTCACCCCCCTCAACTAATCGGATTGGCTTGGAAAAAGAGATGATTTTAAAAGATCTGATTTGATTCTTGAAAAGACCAGTTAGTGGAAGAAGTGAAAAATCGGTTTGCATGTGGAAATTCGGGAAAATACAGTGGGCATATTCTAAAGTTCATCCCCTGTTTCCGAAAACTTTGGGATGCTGTGTAAAATGCAAATAAAAACAGATAACAATCAAGTGCAAATAATAATAATAATTTATCCCTATATTTAATTGAAAATAGTATAAAGACAACATATCAAATGTTGAACCTGAGAAATAATTTTGGGATAAATGCATGCCCATTTTTTATTTGATGCCAACAAAACCACTAACATTTTGATTTGTCAGACCAAAGGAGTTTTCCACTTCATCTAAAATGGAGCCCAGAGAAATCTCTTGGGCCCAGAGAAAACAGCAGTGTTTATATTTGTTTTGTTTTATTTGTAGAGTTTTAACTTGCATTTGTGGATGCAGCAACGTACTGTATTCACAGACAATGGTTTTCTGAAGTTTTCCTGAGCCGTGCCATGTGAGGACCCGAAGATCTTTGCCATCCAATATTGGTTTTCGGCCTGATCCCCTGCATACAGAATCAGAATAGCTTTATTACCAAGTAGGTTTACGCACACAAGGAAATTGCTTTGGTGCTTTGGGGCATGACAGGAATTTCTCCAGATTTTTCCAGTCTTTTTGATGTCTGTCCCACACGTTCAACATTTGATGTGTTGTCTTTGTACAATTGTTTTTTAAAAATAGGGTTTAAATTATTTGCACATCATTGCATTCTGTTGTTTTTTTACATTTTATGTAGCATCTCAACTTTTTTGTTAAAACCAATGGCCAGCTAATGCAATTGGCAAATATTTCTTTTGGAGAACCAATCTCTAACGTAAAACACAAGACAATATTTTTATTTTCCCTCTTGAGTTCTTATTTCTTTCAGTGACTGATCATTGCCAGTCACAGATCTTACTGGATGCTAAACATAATTTGGAAGTAAGTTATTAATGTATTTCCACAGCAATCAGGCCTGGTAAACAAAATGTTTGGTTCTATTCGAGTTCAATTTAATTAGTGCAAAACAGCTTAGGTTTATTATATATGCATTTTGGTGGGTGACAATTGAAACAAAAAAACAAAAAGTGTCTTGATAAGGTATTAGGCCACCAAGTGTTGCCAGAACACCTTTAAAAGCACCTTGGCATTGATACAAGTCTCTGGAAATCTGAAGGGATGGAACACCATTATTCCAAAAGATATTCCCCCATTTGCTGTTTTGATTATGTTGATTGATGGAGGTGGATAGTGCTGTCTAACACATCGAGATCTGGTTCAAGGGTTGGCGTTATTTTCATACTCATCAAACCACAAGACCACTTCCATCGGGATAGAAATGTTTCACCATAGGATAAATGTGATCACTCACAACACACACACATCATGCCAAGAAAATTCCCCCACCTCATAACAGAGCCTCTGGACATTTTCACTGTAGGGTTCAAGCATTCAGGCCTTTCTCTTTCTCTTGGTTTATGCCCACTTGTAGAGAATACAGTGAAAGATGACTCATCTGAACATATCACCATGATCAGATGTGTCCAAATAGCTTAATTGTATCATGCAGTACACCTGTATAGTGTGGTATGTAAATTTGTTTTTGGGAGTGGAAACATCTGCATTCATTATATTCCCCCAATAATTTGTTATTATGTATTTGTAAATGTTTCAGCCTATCGTACATCTAAGAAAGGTAGCAATACTCAACTGCAATCAGTACTGGCCTTAACTCGTGCATACTCAAAAATTACAGTAGACTTACCTGTATTTTTAACATATGCAATTTAAGACATTTCCTGGGGAGATAAGACCTGTAAATCCATGCACAGCTTAAACTATGGTGGTCAGCTTTGGTGCTACAAAAACACCTTAGAATGTTGAGCAGCATAGAAGGCTCATTGGTTTTATGAACTACCCGGAGATGCTTTTTTTCCTTCAGGGTTCTTCATGGAGCCCACACTTTTCACGGATGTGGAAGATCACATGTTCATTGCCAAAGAGGAGTCCTTCGGCCCAATCATGGTGGTGTCCAAGTTTAAAGACGGGTATGTATTCTATTTTACAGACCCAATTAGATATTTTGCGGACCACTTAGTGGTTTCCAAACCTGCTTGTGGTTTACCAACGTTCTGTTTGACCCCACCAAACTCTCAGAGATGTTGAGGGCGTGCTGCAAAGAGCTAATGACACAGAGTTCGGGCTGGCATCTGGTGTGTTCACAAGGGACATCAACAAGGCCATGTATGTAAGTGAAAGGCTGGATGCCGGAACAGTGTTTGTCAACACCTACAACAAGACTGACGTGGCCTCGCCATTTGGCGGTTTCAAACAATCCGGCTTTGGCAAAGACCTTGGTGAGTCTGGGATATATCATGTACTTATTTGTATGAAGGGTTTTATACAGGATATTGCCATTTGGAAACATGGTTCATTAAATGTATGTTTGGTTGGTGGGTTATGAGCCCTGTTCTACCTTGTCTACTGTTGTTTTGTCTGAGCCACACACGCTTGACGAGTTTGACTGATTTCCTGTGCATCTGTTTTGTACACAGGAGAGGATGCTCTTAATGAATACCTCAAGACCAAAGCAGTGACTGTGGAGTACTGAGGAAATTAGGACCTCCTAATAATTTCATATCCACTTCTGATCAATGAATCCACCTGATCGAGAAATATCTGTCCTTGTAAGTCTTGATAGGGAGTCCAGCTAAGGCATTTCAAACCAGAGGGCACAAACTCATCTCAAAATGACTGCAGATTATTAGTTCACTAACTCGAATCACACACACATTAGACACAGGACGAATGTGGTAAAAAAAGGATAAATGCCCAAGTAAAAACAAAATCGAAATCACTGTTAACCGAGGTGGATTTCAGTTCCAGAACCGAAGCCAAGGTGGATTTGACAGGATCAACATGTTTGAGCTTACAAGGTTTTTATTTTCTTCCAATCATCGTTTTAAAGAGAAATTATAACATTATGTAACTTACCATATCTGAGCCATGACACATATTTGGTGCAATATTTATTTTTTCTCAAGCTTGCAATGTCAGGTTTTCATTTAATTTCTGCTCAGCAACATTGGGTGCCATACTTGTTATGAATACTTCCACAACTCTGCTATGTGTTACTTGTAAATATTTTATAACAAAATCAGCTAATTTTATGTACAGTATTTTTAACATTATATTGTCAGAAAGGAATAATGTTACAACACTAGTTCATGCCTTTTTAGCAAACCTATTTGAGCTTTTTAAGTAAATTATTTTTCATACACTCAGGATGGACTGTACAATGAAATGCTTACAAGGCAATGAGCTTTAGAAACAAATCTTCCTGATTCAGTTTTGTTTGAAAGCTGGGGTGGAGCATGGAGAAATGCAGCTCCAACTCATAGGCAAAACTATCGATATAGTGACTGATTGTTCATGACAATGTTTACCCACGTATTGAGTCTATATCATGTTTACTTTGTCTGTACAGAGAAGAAAATGTAGGTTTTGGCTTAAGGCTAATGAAGGCTACCTATTAAGTTAATCAAATGTGGAAGTGCAGCTTGTCCTTTCTGTAATAAAGAATATTAATTTAAATATGTATTACCATTAAGGGGTTTGGCATCAAATCCAAACATTGACATTTCAATACAACAGCTGACACTAAGAAAGAACAATCTATTGCCCTTCTATGTACCATTGTCTGATGCATAGTGTTGCACAATTTCAAAATCAAGAAATGACAAATGTTTAGTCTCTAATGATGGGAGTACTCACCCTCACAAAGATTTCACTCCAATATTTGAGTATTGTTTGTCTTAAAAATTTACAATGAAGATTAAACTTCCATCTTTTAAATTTATAAGTAAATGTCCTCTGGTATTTTGGGAAACATCTTATTAAATTCACATTACAAACCACAATTTCAAAACACTTATTTAGAAATACAGTCAAAAATAAAATTGGTTTAAATGGTGGTTTGGGGACAGGTTTACGGGCCATAGCGGAACTTCACAGCTCGAAAACCTTCTGACCAACAAAACATCAGTGGGACTGGGCCTAGGATTATTCACAAAAGAAATAAAACACCAACATAATACAGTACTTTCATTCAGAAAATCTATCAGTTTACTTGACAGACTTAGCAGAACAATACCTCTGTCCTTTCCTTGCACATTGTTACTGCTAGGGCTCAAATAACACACAACTGACACATAGTTGTGGCCCTTTTGGTAGACAACCTTCTATGCAAATACCAGTGTCTCCACTGCAACAGGTTTCCATACACATAACCATTGAACCCATTAGCCCCCCAGGGTCCTTTTTAATCCATTAGCACAATGCTATCTAAATTAGATGGATTAACCGATGCCCCCACCCCAGCTGAACAAGTCTGTATTTTATAATGGGACCGTCCCAGTAGTCTCTTTAAAGGTCAACAACAGCCAAATCCTCATGAGTTTCCAGGACTTGGACATTTAATATATTTTTCTTCCTATGGCTGACGCCAGGCAATTTGAGGTTCTCCTCCGTAACTTCGCTCTCCTCTTCAGTATCTGAAGTGTTGTCCTGTAAAGACTCCACTTCTGAGTCACTGTCTGATGAACTGAGTTCCACCAGCGACAAATCCTGGTAGACACAAACCCATGTCATAATTTACAACAAATCCCATTCCAAACACAGTGCTATAGATGTATGACAAAAACATTTGTTACACTGAATATATTAGCTGCTCTTTAACCAAAAAAGGAGAAAGCCACCTGATCTGGGGCCTTATCTATGTTGTTTAGAAAATATAAATTTGTACTGGACTTTATGGTAGAGTGGCTAGACAGAAACCACTCCTAAGTAAAAGGCATATGACATTATGCATAAAGGATTTTAGGGCATGAGGAGACCAAAATCTCTGACTATTATGCCCAAATGTCAAGTGCTACAGAGGAACAAAAACAAGACACTGGCTAATACCCTCTTATGGTGAAGCATGGTGGTGGGAGGGGTATTCTATGGAGATGCGTAGTGGCAGGGACTGGGAGACTGGTCAGTATTAAAGAAAGGAAATCTGATCCAAAGCACACAGGAACTCCGACTGGGGCAAATACTCTCACATAAATGGAACATTGACTTGGAATGAAATCAAGCGGACAGATTCTGCAGTAATAAAAGTGGGAAAATGCCTGAAATTCAAACAGACAAAATATCCCTCCAAAAGCTCAGTTGGTAGAGCATTGCACTTGCACCATCAAGGTTGGGTTCAATTCCCACGGTGCGCCAGGATGAAAATATACCGACAAACTGCTCTGGAAAAGTGTAGAACTTTTCTTTAATATGAATTTTTTTTAAATGGGTCTTTTGAACCTGTGCTGTCTTTCAACCATACAGCATTATCGTCCATAGCCCAGTCAGTCAATCCCAATTTTGTTTTGTTTTCACAGGCAGTCAGTGTTTTTTCTAACATATATTTCCAACATAATATCAGTTTGTTTGAATTTGAGGGAATATGATAGACTTACTAATGGGGTGCGGACAATGACCCAAACTACACTTACCATCTCAATGATTTTTTCAGCGTCTTCCACCCTTTCAATGTCATAGTGGCCTTCAGGAGCCTGCTCTATCTGCAACCTGAGGTTCTCATTGGCTTGGGCCATTTGAGGCAGGAAGCTCTGCAGTCTGTCTAGCACTAAAGTGAAATAAGACATGAGACACGACACACAGAGAAAGGAGAACCAGGCAGCCCACACCATATATACAAACCCTGTTGGACCTTGATCGACATTGAAAAGATTGTTCATGGATGGATCTGATCTCAAAAAAGTTTTGTCACAGTAGTTGAATGTTACAAACAGTGGTTCAGATTTTGACAATTGTTACCGTCTCTAAAAAAAGAAAATCTCACCACTACTTCTTGGAATCCTCTGAGTCTGCACAGAACGGACAGCCTTGCCCCCCCTTGGCTTAATGAGAAGCTTCTCATGAAGACCTGAAAAGCATGACCAGACAATGACTACCTTCTATAAATGTAAGGCAGTACTACTAGGATAGCTAACTAGCTAGTACTGTAGCGAACAATGTTTCAATCAGTTAGTTACAACTACTCAGCCTATAATTACTAGTTTCAAAAAAGGACCAAACCTCCTCCATTGCCACACGCGAGCAAGTCTTGGGAACTTGTTTTCTTATTATTCAAATGTAATTCCATTATCGTCGTATGATTGTTTTGCTTTAACACCAACATGTGTGGTGCTGCAAACTTGAGATTGCTTCCGGTGTCATTATGACAAAACATCCGGTCAGTAGTTATGGGCTTCTCGGCACTCACGCTCGATACTGTTCCAAAACGGTTTAGTTATTTTTTTATATATTTAAAGTAATTTATGGGGACATTGATTAATTTTTACATTCTCAGTTCAAAATAATATTGTTTACATTGTTATATGTAAATATTTTATGTCTCTTATTTTTTATGAGAAAAATATAAAAAAATAATAGGAAAACGTAGAAACACAATAGGTGCTTCGCAGCTTTGCTGCTTAGCCCCTAATAAAAATGAAATAATTAATACAGGGGACAGAAAAGTGAATTAAAAAAATTACATGACGCTAATATGAGCTAATCTGAGCACAATAGTATAATTGTAATGTCACCACAAATTTAAACTGAAATGTGACAGGTTTTAATAGCTCAAATAAGGTTTTATGTTCAAAGAGGAATGATTATTAATGAATTAATTCTTCAGAAATATGTATATATAGATCCATATGAATGCAGAGCCTTTATAAGATATAGTAGCTTCTTCAAAATTCGTCTAACAACCCAATCATATTCTTTCTGAGACAGGTGTGTACCAGTATTTGTATGAGTTCTTCAAATGTATCTAAATCCCCATTATCATTCAATAGATCTAAAATGAAAACGATACTTTCCTTAAACAAATTGGATAAGAAGGACCTTTTTTTATACAAGACATACTGATTGTTCTATATAATACATTTGTGGGGAGAACATGTGTGATTAAAAGCTAGTTTCTAAGCGCTATTTCTCCTAAAAAGACTAATTTTTGTAACCTTCATACTAACCCTAAACCTTACCACATTGGTTCCAAAACCTTTTTAGTCATGCCTCTCTCTCATATTAGACCATAAAAAAGCATAAAACAATTGGCCTCTTATTATATAAACACCATATTAATGATGATAACTTGTATATTATTATACAGGCTAGTGACCAATGATGCATTTTGCATAGGTCATACAAGTCTCTAACTCTACTGGATGGATTAAACACAATTCTTGCAAAACACGCTTTTAGTGTTTTTACGTTGGTGGTGGAGAATGCTGTGTGACACGTTAATTTAAAAGCTGATAGGTGTTCAATTGGAATGCGATCTTTTGATTCACATAATTTTCAGAAATGTTCACATTTAATTTTCATCACTCATCAAACCGTTCAGCTAGCTGCTGTGCCCTGTCATTGTAATCCTGGAAGAGACCCTCCCATTAGGATATAAATGTTTCACCACGCCGTGACAGACTTTTGTGTCATGTCAGTACAGTCAAACGATCTTGTGCGGTTTGGCACAATTCTGGGTGTTATTTGCTGTTTGTCTGGTATGCTTGTGCAGGCATTAAAACAAAAAAACAGGAGGTTGTTGAAGTGATGATTTTATTAAGTTTTGTACCAACAACAAGTTGGTGCTCATACCTGATCTGCTGCCCTTCTTGACACCAGTCCATACTCCAAAAGTCTTCGCCTCACTTTAGATTTTATGACTGAGAATTGGTGTACTGATCTCTGGAGGTTTCTAAACCCGGTAGTCTTAAGCTGGTAGTCTCCCTGGATGTGGAGAAGGCCTTTGACAGAATTCAGTGGGATTAAGATGATCGACCAGGCCATCACCTCATTCATATGGGTAGGTAAGGTACTTAGATTCAGTACATGCTTCAGAGATGCAAACTTAGTTGAGGACTGGCTTTACCCAACTTTCTATATTCCAACTGGGTGGACAATTTTCAGAAACAGCCATGCTAGCTGCATGCTTCAGATTTCCGATGGTGCCATCTTGAGTCCTGCTCTTGCACTGGTACCTCTTTCCCTGCCCTGCTTTGCTCTCCTCTCCCAACATCCCCTGCTCGCTACTCTGGCAATCCTGTGGTACTCTCCACTCTTAAGATTTGGTTCCAGTTTTGACGCTGGAACATTTGAAAGTTCCCTGTTGTTGCTGACCGTTTGTCCATCAGCCTCTCATCTAAAGACTTCAACAAGGATTTCATTGCTTCTTTTCCCATTAGGTGTCCCGGTGTAGCGTCCATTCTTGCTTTACCTGCGGTTGTTCTTATCAGCGATAAAACACACGATAGTTGAAATTAAGAGCTGCTTTAAATTTACCTCTGCGTCCACCCTGGGCCCTATTGATAGGAATCATCCATAATGGATACTGCCTTCTCCCTCTGGTCAAGAAAAAGGAACCTTCCAGGAAATGTATGGTGACAGAGATTTTTGTATGTTTTTCTGACCTTGCTTCTATGTGTTCTTTGCCTCCATCCGCTGCCTTCAGGTGTGGAACTTCGTCTCCTCCCAATTTCCTTAACTTTCCTTGCCCCACCCCCAAGTAGACCCTGGGATGCCTTACTGTCTCTGCTTTCCCATTAGAGAGCGTTAATCTCTCAGATCTACTCATGCATCATGTCTCTGGACATACACTCTACTAACAAGACTCAATCAGCCTGGGAGCAGGAGATGGGGGACAAGGCCATTTCTACTTTTCCCGTTATCTAGCTCTGGCCTGTACACTTTCCTTTGTATTATTTATTTTACTTGTATCTATATGTGTGTATGTGTGTTTGTTTGTATGTGCGTATGTCCATGTTTGTGTGTAAAAAAATAATCTGTGCAGTTCACAATGACATCTCAAGATTATCAAGGCATTCTGGAGCTAAATGTACAGCCCAGTGTCAGAAAGCTGTCTCAGTCGCAAGTCAAGACCTTCTACACACCTAAAAGCACCCAAGAATGGATAAGATCAAAATTGGACTATTCTGAAGTGGTCTTCTATGAGTCCTGATCAAACATGTATGGAAAGAGCTGAAACTTCTGCTGAAACAGTCTGGAGAAGGCACCCATCAAACTTGAAAAAGTTATTAGACTATTAGGCCAAAATACCTAATAACAGGTGCAGACGTCTCATTAAGAGCTACAGAAAACATTTGATTGCCCCTAAGGGTTGTGCAACAATATTAGGTAAAGGGTCCCATAATTTTTGTCCATGAAATTTTCATTCATTTTATTATTTACCATTTTAGGTTGAATCTTGAATCTGAGGCAAAGTCTGATTAATATTAAATATAGAATAAACAATGGTGGATGCCAAATACTTTTGTCAGTGTAAAAATTGTGTATACCAACGAATAATTTGACCACGTATTTATACTGCCTGGCTAAATGCAGTAACTACGTAAAGAAAACTTACATAATGGATTTTAACGTTTTTTAACTGGCTAGCCAAATTAATTATAGACATATAAGGGATATTGCATGAATTGTAAAAACAAAAACACATGTAGTTACAGCACTCTGCTATTAGAACCATGCAAGGCAATGCAAATGTAATGTAATGTAAAAGCAAGGTACAGTAACTATAATTTTGTTGTTTTCTTTCAGTTCTTAGAGTTTTCAGTAACAAAAACTATTTTGACATTGATTTTGTTATAAATAGTTTAACGGTATTTAAGAACTTTAATTGTGGATTTGTTAATGTTTAATTAAGTTTGGAAACATTTTGGATTTATGAATTGATATTAAAGTCATAGTCACACATACCATCTAGATTTGTTACCTATAATTTATTTGACGAACTTGGCAAAAACTTTGCATCTGTCAGAGGTGGTTCAGGAAGTGGACCAATGCGCAGGCGGTTGGCTCAAAAAGGCTCTTTAATGTTCCGAGCAGAATTCTTTACCAGGGTGTAGTATAAACGACTACGACCGTATACACATAACAGGAAACAATCACGGACACAGAGACAAGACACACAGGGGATTAAGTAGCCAACTACATTAGATGCAGCTGGCG